>OFHS01000763.1:6341-22091 GCA_900245855.1 Calvadosia cruxmelitensis
AATCAATCAATCAATCAATCAATCAATCATCATCATCATCAATCAATTTATTTATTACTCGTATTCAACTGAAGTACATACATGCAATCAGTTGCCAATAAATGGCACGTTTCACAGAATGACGAGTTCTAAGATTATAATATAAAATGGTTAAAAACTAGCATAAGCAACGGGATAAAATCAATTTGAAGAAAAAAGTGTTAAAAAGGATATGAAAAGGGATACAGTGAGACACATTATAGATGCCGAATTAAAAAATAGTCATTGTGTACCGTCGCTTCAATCGATTACTTCGCCTAGGTTGATACTTCGCCTTGGTCAATCAATCAATCAATCAATCAATAATCTTTATTTATAGCGGGAATATCCCAATAAACCGCAAGGTTTGTCTCCCTTGGGGCCTTCTTCTTTTATGATAACACGGTACAGAAATTTAACGAAGCTATCAGAAAGATGAAGCATGCAAGTATACGGCAATTGTAAATACAATAGATTTAGTGACAACTTGAAGCAACGAATGCTGTTTGTATCTTAAAAGAAGTCATATTAAAGTGCAGGATTTATATCTACGCTAAATTGATCGGCCTAGAAACATCGAAACATGTTCTGAAAACATCAGCCGTTTCCTGTTTGAGACCGTAACTACATCGCAGAAATAATTGATTATATGTTCCAAGTATAGTTAATTAGTTATATTATATTTGATAAACGTGTAGTCAGCTTAATGTCCTAGAGCGTACTGATTTTATTGGCTTTCGTTATCTATTTCAAGCGGTTGATGGAGGTTTTGGTGATTGGGGAAGTTGGACGGAGTGTTCGCAGCAGTGTGGAGAAGGATTCCAAGAGCGCGAGAGATTATGCAACAATCCTACTCCTGTTAATGGAGGAAAAGATTGCAGCTCGGCTGGAAATTACTCAGAAAGCAAGAGCTGCCAGCTCAAGGAATGTCCAAGTAAGTGTTCGATAAACACACCATGGGTATCTACGATGTACTTTGTAGCATCACATGACGTCATTGTGGCGTCTTATATATGCCAGACCCGAAAATGGAGGCTAGTGATGAGTGGTAACAACCATCAAAACCGGAAGACAATACCATCTAATTTATTAGATTAACGCACAAGATGTCATCTGACCTTGGTCTGGCGGAATGACAAGATTCAAGGGCGTGCCATCAATTGCTAAACAGCTTAATTGGCATTAGAGTCAGTTTTTAAAGGAAAAAACTATATTTAATCGAAAACAGGTAAGAGAAAGCATAATCATGGCGTTCTAATTTCAGTTGATGGAGGTCTTTCGGATTGGTCAGACTTTGGCTCGTGCTCGAAAGAGTGCGGAGGAGGGACGATGACCCGAACACGAGAGTGCTCCAACCCTGCACCAGCCCACGGCGGTCAGCCATGCGCGGATGTAATGATCGACGAAACGGTTTGCAATGTTGAGCCATGCTCAGGTAAGAACATTCATTCTGCCTAAATCCAGCAGCACAGCGAGCCTCAGCCTCAGGTACGATATTAGTGACTAACCTTCTGTCTTTTCTATTAGTGGACGGTGGGTTGTCGGACTGGAGCAGTTATTCTCAATGTTCTGCCACATGCGGTGGTGGGACACAAGATCGTGTGCGAGAATGCAACAATCCTGCACCTGCCAACGGCGGAGAAGACTGCACAGGAGTGCTTAGAGACGAAAAGGACTGCAATACAATTGAGTGTCCAGGTAAATCAAGTCAAGGTTTCGAGTATAGCTAAGTATGTAAATTTAATATATTTAAATATTGGCTGCTTACATGCATCTCGATTGCTCCAATGTTCTCCTCATTTAAATCGATTTTTCATTTTGGGTCTGTTCTGAGCTGAAAATTTTGCTATTTAGAATGAAACTTTATGTCATTTAGTTTTGACTATTCTTTATTACTGATGGATTTAAAAAGTACATTTTCTCGAATTTTAGCATCGATAATGATAATTTTTGCCTTTCTATTGCTCTTAATTATTAAATTGTATTTAATCAAAAGCATGTACAGAATGCAGTAGTGTAGACAGATCGTCAATTACTTACTTAAATCGCGTTTGTCAACTGTTAATAGACAGGATAGTTGTATTACTACAGCGAATGATTTGCCAAAATACGTAATTATTTCACTGTGTGGTTGTCCTTCTTCATCAGTCGATGGCGGATTGTCTGACTGGAGTCACTACAGCGCATGCTCAGTGACGTGCGGTGGTGGAACTCAAAAGCGCACAAGAGCATGCAATAACCCAGAACCGTCTCACGGTGGTAAACGATGCGAAGACGCCCTTGAAGAAAGCAAGATATGTGGCTCAGACAAATGCCCAGGTAATAACACGAAGATCTTGTATGGTTTTATCTAAATCTTACAGAATACTCCAAGTATAAGTGAAAAAGAAAGTTTCAGAAGCTAAGAAAATATGAAACGTATTCTAGCAACATCGTACCATGAATGAGAGAAATATTGATATCTTTAAACAATATAAAACTTCCAATCAGATAGTTTCATTCCAACGTTGAGACGGTACGTTAAAGTTGAGTCTATTCATCCCAAACAAAGTTTGTAGAAAAAACTAATTGGGATACAAAATACATATATAAGTTAGACGGTACGTTTGTTTTATGGTATTGTTGTTGTTTTCTGTGACACTATGAGGGTGTTTTTATTCGATCAGTTGACGGTGGAGTGTCTGAATGGAGTGAGTATTCGTCGTGCACGGCGACTTGTGGAGGTGGTGTACGAAGCCGTGCAAGACAGTGCACTAACCCTGCTCCAGCCAACGGTGGTGAAGATTGCTCAGAAAACCTAGAAGAGACCGAAGATTGTGCAGCCGATGAGTGTCCAGGTACCAGAACACAATCATGATCTAAATCTCTTCCATTGAATGGTTCTTTTTTATTTATGCTCTTCTCAAATTTAAGATGACTCAGGCAAATTTAAAACCTGCAACGGACCTATCTATAATTTATAATTAAGAACTGCCATAGTCTTGCTCGTTATGATACTGTTCTTATGTTTTCAGAAGTACTGGTAAGCCAATGAATGATGTGATTATTTGCGTGTCCAATTTTAGTCGCCGGTGGTCTGTCTGATTGGAGTCCATTCAGTGAGTGCTCTTCCAGTTGCGGTGGCGGGAAAATGAAACGGAATAGAAAATGCTCAAACCCTGTCCCTGCGAATGGCGGCGCTGATTGTTCAGGTCCATTCGAAGAAACATCCTCTTGCAGCTCAGACCCTTGCCCAGGTGCGTAACGAAAACAGATTGCAGAAAAAACAAGGAAGCTCAATTGTTAAGTGAACAACGGCTGTTACAAAGGCGGATGTTGATTTCGTATGACGCATGTCTGTCTGTCTGTCTGTCTGTCTGTCTGTCTCTTATTATTGATAATATGAATTGATTTCGTAGTGGATGGTGGATTTACAAAATGGTCGAAATACAGCAAGTGTAGCAAGACTTGTGATGGAGGAGTGAGAATTAAGCGACGAAAATGCACTAATCCAACCCCATTGAATGGCGGGAAGGACTGTGATGGGCCTCTGACTTACTATCTTGCGTGCAACACCAACAAATGCCCAGGTAAATAGTGTCCAATAATAATAATAATCATTATATTGACTCACTGATAGTTAAGTCCGCTGGCAAGTATATATAATTATGTGTTGTTTATTTACGGTGTGGCTTGGTAGCTGATAAGCTCGGCATCAGGACTCTTTGCACCTGGCAGTGTTGTTTCAGAAGAAGACAACATATTGCCTCTTGTGCACGTGGAAATCCAATAAGTATCTATTTGGTGATCTTCTCTGTTTGTTTTTCCCTAGCTCAACGTGTTTCAGTGATTGAAAAATACGCGTGTGAATTCAATCATTTGAAGCTGTCTTGTCCAAAAGGAACCATTCACATTGTGTCGGCTCTTTATGGAAGACTGGAGCGAGGACGATGTGAATCGAATTCCATCCACACTACTGATTGCAAAGCAGACAACACGGCCAATATCGTCAAGGAAAGTTGTCAACATGAGACCAGCTGCGAATTGCATGCATCTAGCGGCATCTTTGGAGATCCTTGCATGTTTACGACAAAGTACCTTTCTGTGAAATACATTTGTGAAGGTGTGTATCTTTCTTTAACAATGAATAATCTGATCATACAGTTCTCCAATTTGGCACAAAATAAAATATTATTCTGAGACGTTTCGTTTATATATCTATAGAATCGGATAACTGGAAAAAATTCTGGCCAGCTAAATTTCATGACTAGTATGCATGATCTGCCTTGAAACACCGAAACAGTTGAAGGAAATATATCGAGATTGTATGTAGTGTAGTTTTATGATATCATAAGACCGTGTATTTAACTATTTATTAATCATTTCTGTTATTTGCTTATTTGTTCATTGCAATATTCCATTTCTGACGTGATCGTACTCCTGTTATAAATCGATGCTTATCAGGAAATGGAATGGATCGTGATAATGGAAGTAGAAATATTCCTTTGCTTCATTTCATTCAATTTGTCTAACTGATAAATACATTTTACTTGTAGTACTAGATAAAAACTTAAACTTGATAAAATACATAATTCAAATAAATACTACAGTGAAAACTGGCGTTTTCTTACGACATTTATTTATTTTTTATTTATTTTATTTTATTTTTTTCTAGAAGAAAGAAAGCCAGCTAAAGAAAGCCACGCCTGTGAACACAAGCACTTGAGCATCAGTTGTGAATCTGGAACCATTAACATCGTATCGGCTGTGTACGGCAGACTGGATGCAGAGCGATGTCCTACACCTTTTATTTTCACGACCAACTGCAGAGCGAAAGACTCAATGAGCATCGTTGCAAAGAAATGCCAGAATAAACAAAGATGTGACGTCCACGCGTCGAGTAGTGTCTTCGGTGATCCTTGCATATTCCAGTACAAATACCTGGTGGTCAAATATGACTGTGAAGGTGCGTTGCGTTATGCGGTTAAGACGATAGTGCGAACATGTCAGCTAAATCAGAGAGACGTGTGTCCAACTCGGTAGACCTCATCAGAGTCCTTCATAAAACAACAAGCAGGGTAATATTTACAGCGTGTCACAACATCTAACGCAATATAAGTCTATAGCATGCAAACAGTTTGCTGTTGTCAATTTAATCAGAGTAATGTATCAGCATTTAATTTGCCATTACTGCTTATTCTCATAACAGTTGATAACAAATCTTAGACTCTAATGATGGTCAGCTTCATCAGTTAGCCCTTGATTACATGGATATAGCATTGTTTCCATTGTTTCCAATTGATTCGTGTAATTTATTGTGTGAGACATACAATGCGTTGCCAAAACACCAAAAGCCCGTACACTTGATCTGCTGGTATAATCTATATTTGCTGGGCAGAAACGGCCATACATAATTTTCTGGGCAGAAGCCATATACAAAACCGTGTCCTCGTTCCAACCCTAGCTCCTGTAATGGCTTATACTGTATAACATAATATTACCAAATCCTTCCTCTTGAGTGACCAACAGATTATAAACATGGTGATTAGCTCTTCCATTTTACAACATCATGTTACGTATTTATGACAATATAAATAAGAACGAGGCCATTTCACTGAAATCTAGATCACTGCCATAAGTAGGAAACGAAGATGGAGGCTTTCGCATTCCATATAATTATTTCAGAGACATGCTGCTGGCCCCACGACAGGGAGAGATGGCAGAGTTCCTAGGAGTACATATATGGCCATTGGTGCCAGAGCTCTTGTCGTGAGACACCGCATAGAATACAGGACAGACGGAGTTGTTACACAACGAAGTATCACGTGACTATTTACAATGACGATATTCAACCTACACTACGGCCACGCGTCAGCCACTACACTTACAGTACATCTCAAATTTCCCCCTGATTTGTTGCTCTTTTGTTTCTATTAGGACACAAACATTCATTGACCGAATGGAGCGAGTATTCTCAATGCACAGCGAGCTGTGGAGGAGGCAGAAGGACAAGGGCTAGACAATGTTTCCTGCCGGAACACTCTTCAGAAAAATGCCCTGATACATTGCAAGAAACTGAGCGATGCAATGAAGACCCATGCCCAAGTAATAACCATAATCATTTCAATACTAATCTGCCGGCCAAGTCGGAATATTATTCTAATATAATCAAATAGAATTAGTTAACCGGATTAATTCAACGAAATCCGTAAGTGTATCAGAATAAGCGAGCTGTGTTCTTCTTCGGATCAAACGCTCACCCAATGAGACTCAGAGATGACTTGGCAAGGTTTAGTGCCATTTTAAATATCCAGGATATAATTACCAGATTGCAAATTAAATGCGGCAAGTAATGTGTGCATGCTGATGGAAGATTTTACTGCCAAATACTATGCACTACCTGAGCGCAATTATGATCGGCTGCATAAAAGTATGTTGTTTGTTGTTCAATTTCATTCTCAAAACTTGTATTTCATTTTGCATTTTTAGTTGACGGTGGATTTTCCAATTGGTCACAATTCTCCTCTTGTAGCAAGCGCTGTGGCGGAGGAGTGGAAACAAGGGTTCGTTTGTGCATCAACCCATCGCCACAACATGGCGGAGATGATTGCATGGGAGACAAAACAGAAACGCGGCAGTGCAATACACAACATTGTCCAGGTTGAGTAAATTAAGTACAAAATTCACAGAAAAGATAGACTCGAGGCTATAGATTGTTGCTTGTTTCTTTACTATATTAAATTTACAGCATTGAGGGAATAGATTATACTAATTATATGTATATGTGAATATTCATGAAAAGCGGCATGAATTAACAACCAAATTTCCAATAAACAAAACAAATGATTCATTTGAAATGATTTCATCAGCTAGATCAAATTAGAACCTACAAACACTTTAGTACACTAGACGTGCTTCATTGGACAAGTGCGCTAATTGTGCGTAAAGTAAAGTAAAATCTAAAGGAACAAGCTATACGTATACTATACAACAATGAAGCTTCACAGCTTGCTAACGTGGTAGTACGGTAAATCTGAATATGAGCCGTAAGGTACTTTGAAGACATAATTATTTAAAGCGATCAGCTAAAATATCAATAAACATTGGCCTTCAAGTCAGGTAGGCACAAAAACGCCAGATGTCTTTATGATATCTTACGACGTTACCACCCCACGATGTCTTTTAAGTCACCAATGCGCCACAAAAACATCATGTATTTGCAGGCTTAGTAAATGGAGTGTAGCATAACAATATTGTTTAAAGGAAATATGAAAGTGAATAATGTCTAAACAATCGGTCGCCACTGGCCAAACAGGATGAGCTCACTGTGTTTTTAACTTTTGGTTGTTATTTTACGCGCTACCATAATGTCTTTCAGTGGACGGAGGTCTCTCGCAATGGGCACGAGTTTCATCGTGTACGAAGCGTTGCGGCGGAGGAGTGGAAACTAGAAGGCGCTCATGCACAGATCCACAGCCTCAACATGGCGGAAGAGGATGCGTTGGCATAACAACACTGACGCAACGATGTAATCCTCAACCATGTCCAGGTATGAAAAAATACAACATGCAATTTATATCAGCTGTGAATGTTCTCTTGTTGCTCTTTTCTGTAGTTTAATCAAAGAAGACAAACAAGAATTAGTAATAAAAACTTAGCAAATTGAAAGGTGCTCAACTAATCATTTAAAATAGCTAACTGTAAATTCCGAGCTATTATAATATCGACATGGGAAATTAGTTCATTCACTTTAATACTATTGGCAGTTTCAACGGATAGAAAAGATAATTTCCAGCATACAAAGCTTCAAGGCATGCGCAGTATCATATTTTATCTCATGGTAATTTTCCTATAGTGTGTAGTTGTCTAGTATTGCTTGTTTGTCTCGAAAATATCTACTGCATTTATATTCCGTTTTGTTTTCTTTGCAGTTAATGGTCGCTTTACTAATTGGTCGGGATACTCGCCGTGTAGCAAGCCTTGCGGCGTAGGAATGCAGTCGCGAACAAGGACATGCACGAATCCAGCACCTCAACACGGAGGCAGAAATTGCTATGGATTTCGAACAAGCGTACGGCGATGCAACACTCACTCTTGCCCAGGTTTGGTGTTGTATTGTTTGGCACAACATAACAGGATATGAATCATATACAGCTTGCGCACGAAGCACTCTGAACCAACTTTTTGCCCGAAGGCAAGGGAAAAGCACTGATTCCATTTGTTTTCATGTTGTTGTTTATTTTCATGTGTTCCCGATCCTGGACGTCAAGATTGCCCTCAGATGATTTACGTACTGATCTACTCTAATTAACACATGACATGATGATGATAGGAGTTCTTTTCTCATACCCATAATCAGTACAATGTTTAAACTAGAATTAATTTACATGTGAATATACGCTTCTGTAAGACTACCGATTCTTGAGGCATATGTCACCTACTGTATATATCATAAAGACAATGGTCAATGGATAGATGAAATGGAAGGATTATGAGTTCTGATGAATTTATTTATCTAAATTTGTTGATAGCGGCATTCTCCTATCTCTGCTCTTTTTAGTCGATGGTGGATTCTCTCAATGGTCCACATTCTCACGATGCAGCAGGAAATGTGGTGGAGGAGTGGAATATCGACGACGAACATGCACGAACCCAACCCCTTGCAGTGGCGGCAAAAAATGCGTTGGCATGACAACTCACACACAACGATGTAACCCACAGCCATGTCCAGGTGAGAATAAAAATGGTTCACACTAACATACTGAAAGTGGTTATGGTATTACAATATATATGGCTACACGACTCAATTAAAAAGATTCTCCAACGATCATATCCAGATATAATATCACTTCTTATCCCTAAAGAGGCTTCAGAACACGATTTAAATTACCTGTCGTTTATTGCCTGCTGCTCTGATTGTAAACATTTGTTGAGTTGTTATTAAATTCCTTCTTTATTTGAAAACAAATTACCTGTTAGTCGTTAAGCAGGATTTGCTGTTCACTAATGCGTGTATCACATCGGGTTGCTTTTTATAGTCAACGGCCGCTTTACCCGCTGGTCAAAATATTCACGGTGCAGCAAAACGTGCGGAGGAGGAACACAAATAAAGAGAAGAAGCTGTACTGCCCCCGCCCCTAGACATGGTGGGGCTGCCTGCAAAGGACCAAACACATACTCCCGTCGATGCAACAGAAAAGCCTGTCCAGGTACGACTGCGATTTATTGAAAAGCTACTTGCATGGAAGTATGTATGTTTATCTGTTTATTTGTCCAGATGGGACAGAAAATATAGTAGGGATTTACCCCCACTTATATATTGCATGTAGGCAACAGTAATACAGTAAAGCAGTAAATATTTTATACAACGAACAATTCTAATACAATAGACAATTGCATGACCGATCCATTCTTTTCAAGCCAGATTTGAATTGATGGTATGACTTTGAAGTGACGAGGGCTTCAGGCAGCGAATTCCACCATGGGAAAAGACGATTTATAAATTGGAAACAAGGAAACAGGGATATATGTACATTTAAACGACGCGTCGCTTTAGCAGATATCGATTTTTCACGCAAATTATTATGTGAAAATTCTGGTCTGCTAAAACACGTGATACTTCTGAATGAAGGCAAAAGATTAGTAGTAACGTAATTGGGAGTTTAATTGCGTTGCATAGTTTAGAAATGCATCACGATCGTTGATTCCTAGCTTTCATTCAGTAGATCGAGAATTTCGAATCCAAAATGAAAACATGCCAGAACTGATTTTACATAGACTCGTTGCTGTTCACTGGAAAACTGATATCCCGCTAATAAATTTATTTAACGTAAATCAACTGCATTGAGTTTATAAGGATATGTGCACGGTTTCCCATTTATATGCATCTGTGACGAGGTCATGCTCTCCTTTCGGTAAAACTTGATTCTAAATTGCAGTAAGCTCAAGCTTATATTCTAAAAACTATAAAGTTATCACAATGCATCTACTTCTGTAATAAATTTCTATATATTTATTGTGTAAGTTTTACTAGTTCAACAGTGAATGCGATCCAGAGGTACCGTATAATGGCACAAAGAATACGCACCATATGTTCCAATTATGCTCCATTTAACGTGTTCCTTTTATGTGTCTTTAGCTCTCCAGATTGATTCTACAACGTTGCTCTTATTAATTATTTATGTATTTGTTTTTTACTCTTATTTATTTCAGTTTTCCGCACGAGGTTTATGGAGAAGTTTGCTTGCGAGCATCAAGAGATGAATCTATCGTGCTCTAGAGGCAAGCTACAAATCAATTGGGCGAATTATGGCAGGTTGAGACGTAAAATGTGCACAAAGAAATGGCACAGATTCTGGTTCACCAACTGTCACCACCGCAGAAAGTCATTGCAAGTTGTCAACCAATACTGCAGAGGCAAATCAAGCTGCAGTGTGAGAGCATCCAACTCTGTGTTTGGGGATCCATGCAGATATGTGTTTAAATACCTGCATGTCAAGTACAGATGCGTCGGTGAGTGAAATATCTACATTTATGTAAAATTATATATCTTTTAAAGGGCATCATCATCATAAAATTCACTTTTGAATTCTAATAGAATACACAGAGTTTGACTTCAACTCTTAAGTAATCAAACTATAATCACTACTGTGCCTACTCCTACTTGAAATATAGCTACATAGTTCGATCTAGTTGGGCGAAGGTGCTTCTAACGCAGTCCAGTCACCATGACGATTCTTCTCTCTGGATCGCCAAGCTCATGTTATGGAGACATGTTTGATACTATTTAGCTCAAGATGAGCATAGAATAATCGCATACAAAAATGTACAAAATAGAGCAACCAATTGCTCTTCAAGAACTGAAGGTGCCAGAAAGTATTGTTACCGGAGACTTTAGTTCGCTAACGTTAACGCTAATTTGCTAAAAACTAGTTTGACAAACTGAAATTCATTATTTTGAAAAGTAGTTCACTAAAACTAAAAACTAAGTAATACTGTCGTACAATAATAGTATAAGTATTTGTATTCTTCTTGGACCATTGTTGTAGCTATCATACTTTACGTTGACGACGGGAGAGAATATATCCCAAGAGATGTCCAAACAAAGCTATTAACAATACATGGTGCAACAATAGATCCATGTTTGTTATATTTCGTTTTAAAAGCTTGAACTCGTTTGATCGATACACGTTCCATGAAAATTATGAAAAAATCAAATAAAGGAAAATGTCATCAACACTACAAGTTTAGATTTCAATTGTAGATTTCAGTATATATAACTATATGTAATGTTTTATTTTGTCAAAATTTTTGTCAATGTTCGAGGCAAGAACATGTTGGTGCTAGGGTTCTTTTCCTGATGATATTGCATGGGAAGAGAAATGATTGATAGCATAATTGTCACCACTTTCAATTTGCGTGAATTCGCCTGTTTCTAGTTTACTGGTTTTATGAACAATTTTTTTTCGTGCGGATTGCATTTCTATTTCGCTATCGTCAAAACATGTCAAAATTAGCTTGCAAAATGATTGAGAAGTTCTGTCAGTCGAACTGATATGATTTTTTCTCTTTCTTTCCAGAGTATTGAAGAACAAAATGAAAGAAAGCATCGTAGCTTCAGAAATTTGAAAGCATGAATTCTGGAAATAAATGAGAATTCCGGAGATCGTTTGCTTATTATCGTTGCTCTCTCTCTCTCTCTCTGTTTTTTTTTTATTTCAAATATCAAACTCAATCCTGGTCCTACAGCTACAGGAAGATGAACATTACGCTTAAACTGTTCCTAGAATTTTTCAAGAGTTGAAAGACGAAATGTCAATTGTTATTTAAGAGCAGTAATGTTCTCTACTGTATAGTGACCAGAGTAATAATACACACAACCAGGCTGAGTGCTGCAGATTTACGAACTAATACACTTCACGATCACGTGACATTTACGATTACGAGGTAACCAATAAGGGCACTACATCTACGATAGCTATTCTAATGGTAAACAGCCAAAATGTGCAGAGGTTTCGTCCATGATCTTTCAGCAATTGAAGGTTACTGAATTGATGAAGGCCAGCAATAGTGTGGGGGGTGAAGTTCCACAGATCAATTAAAGGGATGGGAAAGTAAAATGCTACCATGTACTAATGTTCGTCTTGCATCCAATCTACATCGGGCAATAGCACACAGTCTATAGAGTATAGATTAAAGCGAGACTCGCCGCCAAAATAGCTGGCCATTATTTTGCAGATATACAACAAGATATAATCATTGTAAGCTAGAAGATACATCAATGACAAATATATAATACTGCGAAGTATTTCGAAACTATTGAAGAACTATAACTAGTCCTCTCTGCTAAAGCAGCTGCCTCCAGCATAGCTGCTTACTTGCTTCGCATTGGAGCGGCTTTTAGTCCTTTACAAGTGACAGTTCTCCGTGTTTAGTCGATAAAAGGTATCTCCGAGAACTCTGAAAGTGCCAATGACGACTGTGTGGTCTGAACCAAATAAGATCGAAACTTTCGTAGTGGCTGAGAATATCCTTCCAAAGTTCCATGTAAGTAAAATAGCTGTTGAAAATCAGCAACAGTAACAAATACTCGCTCGCTCCAACTACAATTTCATAGGAGAAATCACAACAGCAGGCACTTTGGTAAGCCCCTTTCAATTTCTGACGACTCAAGCCTCCAATTCCCAAGAGACTGGAATTGATTATTTTGAACCATTCGAGCGCAACAGTTCGCCAAGGCAAGCACAGCAAAATCAAGGTGGCCACTCCACAGCGATAATTTCATCAAACTTGTAGAAAACGTAGCTCGGCTGTAGGACACCCTTTACGAAAACGGCGATCGGTTAGATTCTGCGCCGATTGACATCATTCAACTCAGTTTGATATGATTCGGGCGTTGGCGGTTTGGTGCTGTGCGGTGCGTGTCAAAACCGTAGACTTGTTGGTTCCTAGAACTATAGTCAAGTCCATACTTGCTAACTAGTAGCAGGTGCCGTGTTTGGAAAAAGTATCACAAATTAAAATTTAAAACAATTAAAACCGCCAAGTAAGTTTATTGAGTCTAGTGCTTCTTGATCTCAGCGCTGCCTTTTGGGTGAGATTTTGGGGTGATAGGAAAGGCGCAGTTGTGGGTAGAATCATTGCTATCAAACAGAACGCAGCAGATCAACGGATGCAAGACTGAGGCATTCAATGTTTCATCTGGAGTCCCACAGGGCAGTCTCCTGGGACCTATCTTGTTGCTTTTGTATTAATCAGGATTTGTTAACATCATATCCAAGCATCTGCCATCAGCCCACTGCTATGCTGATGACACTCAATTCGCCATGCGCAATCCCAATGCATTTCGGTATAGTAAGTGAGTTGACCTCTGCCACAGGTGAAGACGTCGGACAAAATAATGCTTTGTCTGCAACGCAATCAGCCGTACTCTGATCAATGATGGTTAAATTCAAGGATTTTTCTTGGTTGTCGAAATTGTAGATTTCAGCTCAAAACCACGTGCATAAAAACATTTGTATCCCGACATGCATTAGCACTGCGCTTGGTCAATTGTATTTATCGTTCAAACCAGACGCCTCTTTGACATCTCAAGATGCTGCTTTGAAAGCGATGGAAGATTGCGTTGAGGACTTTCGCGCTTGGATGATACATCATCATCTGCTATTTAACGACAGAAAAAAAGAATTCATGATCATAGGCTCACGTCAACAGCTGGCTAAGCTGTCGATTGATGTTCATGATTTATTTGTTCGCCTTTCGCTGGGCAGCAAAAATATGACAAAATATGGTTTACAGTATAAATAGTACTTTTCTTAAAACTAATGATCTTCAAGATCCCTTACTTCTTATATACTCTAAGAAATTTTCTATTTTTCTACACGTTGTAATGTGGTACAAGAATGCAGCTGATTCGCCACATTCATTTTCGAGTAATGAATTATTGGTTGGAGGAGTGTGCATCTCTCCGGAAGCGTCCGTGCGTAATCTTGGAGCCTGGTTGATGCCAACATGTCAATGGACTCCCACGTTGGCAAGTTGTATGTAGCAAAACCTTCCATGGCCTGCATAAAATCAGAAGCGTCAGACGATACCTGTTGGAGGACTCCACCAAAACCTTGATCCATGCTTTTGTCACATCGCATCTGGATTACTATATATGCCTTACTGTAAGGAATCTCTAAACATCAGTCAGATCGCCTGCAGAAACTGCTAAATGCTGCCGCAAGAGTGGTATGTCTGCTGCCGAAGTTCCACCACATCACGCCGACACTGAAGAAGCTCCTTTGGCTGCCAATAAAGGAACGCATCAACTTATCAAGTTCAAAATCCTCTTGATTGTGTTCAAGGTGTTGAATGGTCGAGCACCAAAATATATCATCGATCTGCTGGCTGTCAATACCAACACAAGCTATGTATTCCCTGCGATCGTCCAAACAACATCTTCTTGTCGCCCCAAGAACGAACAGAAAGAGCTTCGGGGACCGTGCGTTTTCCAAGGTGGGCCCGCTACAGTCCCGGAGCAAATCCGACAGGCTATTTGTAATTAGTTTTAGTCCTCTAATATCTAAATAAGCGCTTTAGAATATTCATATAGTTTAAGCTCTATAGAAATGTAACAATTGTTATTATTATTATTATTAACCCTAAACTAAAGTTGATCAGGGTGACTGTCAGCTGCGCTCTGCTAATGAAGCGGGACTAAAAGTGAGTTCCTGACCCAGGCCCTTTGTGACTTCTTCCTCACAAAGTCAATTCAGCAATCGAAGTCAGCAAAAAACAAACAACCCAACACGACCCAACACGAGGAAACACGAACTTGTACAGAAGGTGCGTATCGCCCGATGCTATGCTAGTAAATTATACATAGGGAGACAATGAACATTTATTTAGAATGAACATTGCATATTGTTCTTAATGGATGACAGTAGCAGCTGAGTGTCTACACTTCGTGTCATTATTCGGTGAAACTTAATTGCCTCATGTCCTAGCAGCAGTCTAGGCCTTTACTTCGTTGATTTGCTGATTACATTTGAAGCCGGGCAGGACGAAGACCTGAACTATCGGATTTTCCTCAATAAAGTTGATGATGATGATGATGATGAACTGCATCAATTACCTTGCCGCGAGTAACTGTCCAACGTGCATTTTAATGTAATCCAGGTTTTTGTTCTTTGCGGTAGTTTCATGGAAATCATTGAGTCAGCACGTGGGCCACGTGTAAACTGCAGGCCTCTGTCATGTAATTAACTTGTGTTTCCTGAGTTCCTGTCACTAAAACCTAACGGTCATAAATCCATGACAAGGATCTGTCATATTTATGGAGGTTTAACGGCTTTTAAACAGATTCAAATGTTCCAAGGGTCTGACAAGGCAGGATATATTGATATCCAAACGGCTATTTGTCAGGGCTGTGTAAGTTGCTTTTAATTACAGTTAAATGTAAGTAGTTCTAATTACAGTTGCTTGTTAGTAAAAGTAATTAGTTACTACAAAAGTTACCCTAGGGTAGGTACTCAGTCTGAAACCGTTGTGGCTTCTCTCTCCTACATGATACTATCGCAGCCTGGGCAGGCAGCTGAAGTGTAAAGCTGTGCAGTGCGGGGTAAGAATTACGTGATATTTTGGGGCACAGCAGAACAGTTGCGAAGCCCACATGGATTGCAGCCTACAGGATGGGAGGCAGTGATGTTTTGTAAATCACAGAAGTGGGGGGCAGATGTAACGTGGAGAATATGCAGGGGGCGAAGCCCC
>OFHS01000763.1:22175-34038 GCA_900245855.1 Calvadosia cruxmelitensis
ATTTCTGCGAACTGAACTCAAAAACAAATCCTCTGAAGAAAAGCAGCCGCTGTAGGGTTGCTATTTCAATTTTGTACTCACAGTATTTGAAAAGGTCTTGTTTGTTACAACCAGGGAATAGCTGCAAAAGGACGTATTGTCATTATACTAAAAATGCTTACAAGACTTTTAAGAAGTGAGGGATGGCGTTCCCCCGGAACAAAATAATTGGCGGACGGCATTCCCCCGCGTTCCCTCTCCAAATCATCATTGATGGGAGGTGTGTTGCCAGATAATTTATAGGCCCTGAGGAACAGTTGCCGTGGCTACTGAAGGATGGGGTAATTTATTGGGCCCTTCCCTGTCTATCCTTACCCATTAGAATTTACTTTGCAGATTGTAGGTACCACTCCTAGTATCTGACACCAAACGGCACGGCACGGTACCTTTGCTTCAGAGGAGCAGCCATTGTTTGGAGCCGCACTCTATTGTTTCCGCATGCAATGCCATGCCTGATCAACACTGCAATGTCGATAGGGCAATTGTTGGAAGAAAGTCGTAACCCGAGGTTGATTTACGACCAAGGTTGAGGATGATTAGGATCAACATTGGCACTTGGTTGGGAATAGAATTGGGGCTAAAATTCACTGAAGCTAAGGTTTAGCTCAGCCATGAAAGCTGAAATGCGTTTTACTCAAGGTTCGAACCCCGTGGTTAGCAATGTTTCTTTTTGTCTTAATGTTCATTATTGACATCTGTACCTTTTGTTTACATTCCAGGTGGCTGTTTCATCATGGGCCTCCGACTCATGCAGGGCCACTGTAAGAAGAATCTGTTTCTTCAAAAATGGATCAGGCGTATATTTCCTGTCATTACTTGGTTGCCTCAGTACACACTGACGAAATTTCGTGGTGACTTCATAGCAGGCATTGCAGTTGGTCTGGTCACTGTAGCCCATGGTGTTGCCTTGGGGACAATAGCTGGTCTACCCCCTCAATATGGCCTCTACTCCGCATTCCCTGCTGGTGTGGTGTATTTCTTAATGGGCACAGCTAAGGACATGCATATTGGCCCTACTGTCTTGCAAGCGATCTTCACCAAACGATATGTTCCATCAAGTAATCCAATCATTGCATCCGCCTTGGCAATGTGCAGTGGCTCCGTCATGCTTTTGATCGGCGCGCTCAACCTTGGCCAATTGATGAATTTCATATCGTATCCTGTCGTTGGTGGATTTGTATCAGCTGCCGCTCTAGTAATTACCATCTCACAAATGAAGTATATACTTGGCATTAGTGATTGCCCTCGTCAAACAGTGTCTTGTGTCCTACATTTGTTCAGCAACTTGGATCAAGTGAAACTATGGGAGTGCATACTTGGGTTTGGTTCGTTGGCCATATTGACCGCTCTTCAATTCTGTAAGCGTTACATTGCAAAGCCCCTACCACAGGATGCCAGTAGATTGAAGCAAATGACGCGGGGTCTTGTCTGGTTTGTGATTGTTGCAAGGAGTGCCATTGTTCCTATTGCCAGTATACTGCTGTCATACTCACTGACAAGCGCTGGACATAAAGACGTATTCTTAACTCCAGACTCAGTTCCAAAAGGACTGCCCGTACCAATGGTAAGTTTCCTCAGCGAGAAATCGATCATATGACAGTGAAACTTGTCTATAATGGTCAATTCATGAGGTGTCATATTTAGGTTATGAAGAGTGGCTTTTATACACAGGTGGCTTCTCTATAATAGTGACCACTAATAAAGGTTTGACTGTAACTTTCATACTTCTATAGCGCTATTGTCAATAGATTTTTATTGTCGTTTTACAAATGTTTAAAATCTACATTGAAGTGGTTGTACAATCATAGTTGTTATATTATTCATCTTTAAGTTAACACGTTGGCTTTATTAACGGAAAATAGTAAAAACTCCATGTGAATATTTCTCGGAGTCGTCCTTTAGCTTTTCGTTACAAAAATGCAATTCTGAACGTGTCGATTTTAATTGTCATCTTGAACATCATAACAGAGTGTGCAGACCATGCTTTAAGTGGCGAGAAAATCCAAAGTATAGGCACAACACTTACTCATCGGCCATATGTCTACAAATTTATCATTGGCTGGACCATAAGTACAGTGAAACCTGTCTATAACGGTCACCTTTGGGACCTAAGGTAAATGACATTTATAGACAGGTGGCCTTTCCGTTTATACCTCAAAGCAAGGATCCTCATATATTTCTTCAGTAGGATACTATTCCTGTGGTTAGAGGAGTATCTAGGGCGTATTTACCACACCCTCTTATGCTATAAATACTCAGGTATGTTGACAATTAAATGATCAATCTAAGGTTTGACTCTTTTGAACTTTTGCGCTTGCAGTACTTCAGGGCAGGCCTACACATAATTTCCCTTTGAATGAATATTGTAACATTTTTCTTTTGCAGTTTCCTCTTCAAGAGATTTCATTGTCAAGCAACTCGACATTATCACCGTTAAAGATGATTGGTAACTTTGGCTCTGGCTTGATTGTTGTGCCTCTGTTGGCCATCTTAGAACACGTTGCTGTTGCAAAAGCCTTATCAACACAGAACAACTATAGGTTCCATTCATCGCAAGAGTTCGTTGCGGTTGGTTTGGGAAACATGATGGGCTCTCTCTTCAGGGCTTTCCCAGTGACAGGCAGTTTTGGTCGATCTGCCATAAATTCAGCAAGTGGAGCAGTCACTCCCGCAGCAGGTAATATGCGCAGTCTTTTTTTTGTGTGCTTGCATCTTGGTCTTTGTATAATTGTGATGATAATACAGTCAAACCTGTATTAGCAACCACCTCTATAGAGCAGCCACCTGTGTATAAAGGCCACTTTTCATAACCCCAAAATGACAGTTTCTATAGAAATCAACTTCAACAGAAAGGCCACCTGTCTATAAAGGTCATTTTCGTTAGGTCCCAAAGGCGACCATTATAGTCAGGTTTTACTGTACATGGCAATGGTAATCCGAACCATGCTTGGGGCTATGGCTTACGTATCCTTGCCATGTTTCATGTAGTAGTAGTGAACGTAGCAGTGAAGGCATACGTGATGGACAAGAGTGTTGAGAGCACAGCTAGGGTCTTCCAGAAAAAACTTAATGGTCAAGTGTAAAATACAAGGATTTGCATCGCTCAGCTTGAACGCTCAGCCTATCTTATGTAATAGGCTAATAGCAGCTATGTTGATCCAATTCCTAGAGTATTGGATAACAGATTAACATTCCTCGTATTTCTTGTGAGTGCAGTGTGGGATATTCGTGAAGTGGGTCGTAACATTAGGTAAGGTGAATTGGCAAAAACAGCGCTGAAAGGGGATGTGACAAGCAAGTAGAGGGATAGTGTGCAAGATGGGACCTTTTACAAGGCGAAATTAACTGAGCATGATCGTAGAAATGTTTAATGTATTTGACTTTAAAACAGCTCTTCCCAGATCGACATCACAAGCTTTCTGACTTTTTAATCAGCAGCCTGCATTTCCGTTATATTTTCATTGATGACATTAGTGGATACTTACTTATATAGGAAATCGTGATATTTTATTTGGTATGAACTGTATGACTTTTATTCATTCAAACATCATTAATTTAAGCATTGTTTGATTCTTTGTTTTTAGGACTGGTGATCAGTTCCATTGTGCTTCTGGCATTATGGTTGGTTGCTCCTGTGTTTGCTCATATTCCACTTACCGTTTTGGCAGCTATTGTCATCTCGGCTTGCCTCTCCATGATTGACCTCAAACTACCATTGCACATTTGGCGTACCAATAGAATAGACATGATCCCATATCTCGTAGCCTTACTCACATCTTTTTACGAGCTGGAGTTTGGAATATTTGCTGGTATTGGGGTATCATTGTTGTTGCTTCTGCGACGTCAAATGCACCCGTTTTATAGCGTCAGTCAGGATAAACATGGAGGTACCACTACTTTGACAATCACCTTATCTGGCCCTCTCTCATTTCCAGCCATTGAAAACACGTTAGCCATGATTGAAAAAGAAATAGAGAACAATGATATTACAAATGTCATCTACGTTGATTGCCAAGAACTTGCCAAAATTGACTTCACCGTATTTCATGGCCTTCAACAACTTAAAAATAAATTAGAATCCAACAATTTGACTGTGCGATTTGTTAACTGCAATAGTGACCCAGCATTAATGACTTTGGCAACAAAAGAATGGAAAGAGGTTAACTCATCGGACGTGGTTCATCTTGAACAACCAAACGCACCATTGCTCTTGAGAGAAACATACGTTTAACAACAGTTCAAAATGATTGAAATAACAATCAATTTCGTGTTGAACGGAATTGCACATTAATCAGCTACGACTGGCAAAGACAAGCTGTGCTAGATACTTTATAATATTTATTGCACTTTTTGAATTTTTGTAAGTTATAACTGTCATTACGATAGTCATAGGTATTTTTTAAACTTGACTGTATGGCACATTATTTATTAATAGATCAGCGACAAAGCTGACAATGAAGAACTACTGCTGTTGTCTTGGCAGACTGCCATAGCGTTTGTATATTGACGTGTAAACACATTTTCGAAACAAGTCGAAGTATCAACATATAACCAATCAGGTAGTTAGTCGCTAGCGATCAACCAATTAGCAATCGATCAAGCGGTTTCCGTACTTCGTTTAACTAGTTTTATGAGCAGGATAAGGGTTAAGGTCTAGTTTCACAACCTGCTGCTACTCCTACCTACTCTTCCTTTGTTGGATCGATTTCTTAATTAATCATTTACAGTCATTGAAGCAAAGGACTATCAGTTGTAAATCTCACCGATTGTTATTGATGTATTGCGACTTTGTGAAGAATGTTGATAACTAAAGTTTGCACTGCACAACCCATAGTTCCGTGATTACCAGAAAATATCAGGGAAGGAGTTAAGCTGTTGAGTCACTCCATGCGTAAATGTTAGGGGGCTTCAGGCCCCATCCCCCTTTATTAGTAATAATGATAATATTGCTGAAACCAAACTGGACTTTGACCGAGATGATTTAGTAAGTGGCAGCAGCCGTAGGCATATGGAGTGATCGCTCTGTACACAGCTACAAATGAATCGAATGCCACCAAAAGCCCATCAAACCAAACGGTTCTGCTCCTAGAAATCGCCGTATGTATTATTACACTCATTGAGATCAAACGTTTACAGATATAGGACCACAAATTAAATACTCTCCACAATTATGAAAATATACTTATGCCACAGAATAGAATGACCAGCAAAATTGCAAACCAGCGGTACAATCTAAAAGCTACCGCGTGAGCAACTGGTCATTCTACTCTGTGTCACCCTGTTCACCCTCTTTACGAAGCATTTAATCAGAGTCACTGTCGTCATCTTCGTCGCCATATCCAAGCAATGACGCCAGAGCACCAGGAGGTTTGCGAGTTGAAAAACCACGCCCTTTGGTGCTTGCGGGTTTCTTCATTGAAGTGATTTTTCCTTGGCTAGGAATAGCTGGAGGCATGATGGGTGTTTTGAATGGCTCACCTTTCCGAAATAGAGAGAAGAGCTTATTAGCATCAACCAAACAACATACATGTTGTACTGAATGGCTGTTTTAGCAACAGGTGACTACTGCTCTGTGAAGCTCAGATATATCTCTGTCCTTTAGAAGACGTAGGATAGGATTTGCAGTGAAACCTGTCTATAACAATCACCTCTGGGGCCTTAGAAAAATGACCTTTATAGACATGTGGCCTTTCTGTCCGGATTGATTTCTATAGAAAGTATTATTTTGGGGTACCGAAGAGTGGCCTTTATGCACAGGTGGCTGCTCTATAGAGGAGGCCGCTAATACAGGTTTGACTGTGTGATGTTGATGGATAAGAAGATAAGCAGCAAAGTGCAATAAGGATACAAAGTATGCCAAAAGGCTTGAGAGTAAGCATTACAAGAGAAAAAAGTTAAAAAGATGAGGCATTTAGCAAAGACAAGCTGTGATTTATAGCAACTGACAAAAGGTGTTCATTGGCGGTCTGATTACTGATGTAGATGCATTCAAAATTAACCTGCCACAGTCTCGAACATTGGATTGGTAAACGTGGACCTTCATGGTCTTAAGTAATAAACATGTTTACATCATTTACACGTCCTCTAACAAACAATATCAACATGTCTCAGTTGTACCAGTCTCGCTGTTTAAGTCCTTAATCACTACATGTCAGGTCCTAAATTTCAAGCTCTGGCTGATCGGCAGTAAGTTAGCCCATATCCTCTCCCTGTCTTTGAATGTAACTTTGCGATAAATACAGTGATAATCTAGTTTATCAAACCACAATCTTCATTTCTTTGGACACATATGTGATCTGCAGTATGAGAAGCAACTGCCTCATTAAGTCAGTCCCAAGGACAAAACTGGCTGGACGTGGCTACTTCATCGTAATGTAAACACTGACGTGTCTTATTAAATCATGGACGGTATTGTTAATGGAAACAACCCATTCTTCCTCTTGTGAATAAAACGTTGGCAAATTGATTTGTACAGTTTACGGTTACATGCAACAGACATATCACTACCACTAAAATCGTGATACAACAAATCACTAAACGAAACAGTGTGTCCAAAGCCGCGATGACGCAAGCCCGACAGTTTTCAGCCCAACATGCCTTAAGTGAACTAAGATTTAGTACCTTCTGATGCTTTCCTTGTTGCATTGCTTTTGACAACAGGCTTTGCAGGCAATGCCGCACCTGAAACATCTTCAGTGAATGCTGCTGGGCCAGAGTCTAACCTAGGAGAAGTGACTTCCTATTTGTTACGTTAAAGAAAACAAAAATAAAAACCAATTAGCAACAAGATGTAGCAATAATGATTACTTTAATGAATGGAAGCAAGTAAAGTAATACTATGTGGTTGTCATCACCTACATTGGTGTATATTGCTGGAAACATATAAAATTCAGCAGAATACAAAATACCCCATTGCACAAGGGAAAACTCAATATAATTATCATCAATTGCAAAGCGACGTTGTAGATAGTCAAATGCACCTGTCTCTCTTTGGCGCTGGTGACGGGTGACTTGATCAATGAGGGATCCTATGTTGAGCAAGCAAAACAGGAAACAAGGAAGAAAAACAGAAAGCAAGGTTAGTGACAAGCTCCTCACTGCGTTAAAGACATGCACAATCATACAGTCAAGTGGCAACGCAAACAGACCTCTGTAAAACGACGCTTACGGCGTGGCGGCGATTGGGACTCTGTTACAGGTACTGAGTTTATTGACAAGCTGAAAAGTAAAACGATCAATTAGTTAACAAGAGCTGCTTCGTTACCACGTTCTATAAAGTAGACAATAGAGCAACTGATGCATAACCTTTCTTTGATGTGCGGCGGAGAAGTATCTTTACGAAACTGTGAAATAGACAAAACAATAAAGTACACATTTCACAATTTCTAAAAGGCATTGGTCCAAATTTCATTTCAAACCATTCAAGCTATGTAGCACAGTTCTTAACATGTGTAAATTAACCCCATAGCCTACAGCTGCATCATGATGCTTAATAACATATAAGAGCAACATTGCATGAAATATATTGCATTGTGTGAGATCTTCTGAAGTCCTGTCTAGCACATTAGAAATACGAGTCAATAATATGCAACCGTCTGCCCTGCTGAGGCTACATTGACATATAACTGGTCAGAATACATTTGTATCAATATCTGCTTGAGTACAAACTCAGAAATGCTGTTCGGAGGAAGCTGGAGAATGTCTAACAGTATAAAAGTTGCTGCCCCCCTAAAGCAACACTAATACATTGAAACCTGTCTATAACGGCCACCTCTGGGACCCGCAAAAATGACCTTTATGGTCTGGCGGCCTTTCTGTCCAGGTTGATTTCTATAGAAAGTATTATTTTGGGGTTCTGAAGAGTGGCCTGAGGTGGCCGCTAATACAGGTTTGACTGTAGTCTACAAACTCAATCAAGCGTGTAAAGAACATTGCAGACTACAGTATACGCATTGGAACAACATTGTACTTCCTACACAAGCAAGCTCCCATGTAATAAATCCAATCAATAAAGGGAGTCAAATGTCATGGAGATTGGTAATCAAAAGGGCACATTCTTCCTTCTTCTTTGAACATTATCAACAGTAAGATGTGATAGAAGAATGACATTCTGCAATGAACGTACATTAGCATCACCATGATCGAGCGCTTCTTCAACAACTCCAACAGGAGGACCACTCATTTGCCCAGGGTACGTCACTTGACAGGGATATGACACCTGAGGTGGAGCCATAGGTCTTTGTTGCTGCTGAAAGTCTGAAAACGACAACAAAACATCAGAATGATGCTACAGTAGTCACAGTTTCATAATGCCGCAGTTTTACCAGCCATTTTATTGTACAGTGAAACCTATCTATAACGATCACCATTGGGACCTGGGAAAAATGACCTTTATAGACAGGTGACCTTTCTGTCCAGGTTGATTTCTATAGAAGGTGTCAATTTGGGGTTATGAAGAGTGGCAATTATATACAGGTGGCTGCACTGTAGAGCTGGCTGCTAATACAGGTTTGACTGTATTGCAGGTAGTGCATACAGCAAACAAAACAGACAGTTCTACTATCTTAGTACACAGAAATCCATGTTGACTTACCTGGCGGTGCTCCATTGCTGCTATGAGGGGGCGGAAGGAATGGTCGCTGAGGCATGCGGCTATTGTAGTTCTATAAGCAACAATACATAATTGTAAGTATTTATGTAATTTTGTGCTTACTGATTGCATGGCAGTGAGGTTGGTCATAGTTGAACTAGCGATATGTCATGACTTGAGTTCAACTTTTTCTAAGTACTATGTAGTGCTACAGGTTTCTGCTAACCGATTTCTGCTATTTGCATTTATGCAGCTCCCACCAAACAAAGCATCAATGCCAAACAATTTATCTATGGTGATGAGTTTAACTAAATATTATGTAATCAGCATATCATTCTATGAACCTTGATCGGAATTCATACAATGGGAATAAAAAAACATTACTGATGTCAGATATAGATTTTGTCAAAACAGTGTCTAAATGTATGGTACCATCATAGAACCCCTATAAAACTAAACACTAACCCTACCGTAGGCACATCAAGATCTCAACACAGAGGCTTTGTACTCTGACATTACATTCCATACCTGATTCATTTGATGTTGCATGTGACTACTGCTTGGCGGCATGTTGAAATACGGAGGTTGTCCTTGAGCAGGAAACCTCTGAGGTGGAAGCATGTTGCCATGGTAAGAGGGAGGTGCTACAGGTCAGACAAAAAGAAAGCAGTCAAACTCAGGTATGATTAAAATGGAAGGAAATAAAACATTCTTAATGGATGGCTTGATTGCAAATTCACTGAATGGTACTGCTGTTGTATTCATTCCACACTTGATAAGGCTGATGGTGGACTTCTAGGAAACCTATAACAAGTTCTATCAAACAACCGATATCTTTCACAATGAGCCTTTGTTTAAAATGTATTGGCAACAGTGTTGCTTGAGCAATCTCATATTCTCATTGCTCAAAATTCTCACTAAAAATCTGCCTTTGTCTGCAGCCAAGCCAATCAAGCACAAAGAGTTGGTGGCAATAAATGGAAAGGATGCAATCAAGCGCAATCAATCAGCTATGAAGTAGCACATGGCAATGGTCATGCATTAGTCCGCAAGATTAAACATCTCAATCCAACAGTTGCTAGATATTCAATTCAGCAAATTTAAGAATTTCAATCAACTCCAGTTTAGTAAATGGAATTTTTTACACTTTTGTCGACATTCCACTTTGAACTGATGCAGAATCCTATAGACAATGTGTGACGTCTCATTATGGAAATTGGAAAAACCAAACAGAGGACTGCATTGCATTGTGGTTGGATTCACACCTCATGGTCTATTCCCTATTACGTCACTTAAATCATTGAGTGAAAGAGAAGCAATAGAGAACAAGGCCATTGTAGGCATTTGACAGTCAGGTTGGAATTGAGGCAGCTGTTAACAATGTCTAATCTTATTTGGAAGATCATCGTAGTACACTAGGAACCAGCAGTCCTGGCATGCCTTGGCAGTTGATTCCATGGTGAGTGAAGAGTTCTTTTCTCTGCCAACTTTGTTAGTCAAACAAGGTCAAATACTCATTCCAAGTCAAGGAAAGAGAATTGAGACTGAAGTCTCCACAGGGTCTTATCAGAGGCAGGTCTCGGAAAAACCTGAGATTCTAAAAGTTGAAATTGCTTTCTCCACCCACTAAGCTAAGTTGTCAACACAGACATAGAAACAAGTCTACATTTTTAAGCTACAAATAGTAACCTTGTGCGGGATATGAGCTGCTGAACATCCGAAAGTCATATTGCACCTGAAGACAGCAAATAAATGACACGTGACATACATTGGAATTGCATCGGTGTACTGTACTAAGTCCATGAGATCAACAAGGGCGAACTCACTTTTTGGATGAGACTTTCACATAACACTCGCGCAGCAGAAAGGCCATCAGGATGCGGATGACTGTAACAAATAACTGTAAATAATTCTGACAAATACTACATTCAAACACACAAATACAGTTCTCAGTATTCTTATTACTGACTTGATGTAAATATGTAGAGCTTCGTATGATTCCCGGCCGGATGTCGGCTCAGCAAAGGCAGATCCTTTTCCACGTAAATGAACCTGAAAATGCAACCGTGTTATAGCAATTAGAAATCAAGATTGCAACATAGAACAACTACAGCAAAACATAGTAACGTAATTCTAGCACGAGATTTCACAGTTCATGACCCATAAAGACAGGCTATAAGGTACAGTGAAATCTTTCTATAGACTATAACGGTCACCTCTGGGACCTGAGAAAAATGACCTTTATAGACAGGTGGTCTTTCTGTCCAGGCTAATTTCTATAGAAAGAGTCATTTTGGCGTTATGAAGAGTGGCCTTTATACACAGGTGGCTACTCTATAGAGGTGGTTGCTAATACAGGTTTGACTGTAGACCAATAACGAGCAGTTACCAACACAATTCCAGTAAATATGTAATATTACTGTCTTGGCACAAGTGATTGTGTCTCATGGCCCTGCATTTTATAATTTAGGCTTACATCACAGCTTAGCTTTGATGCAACAGACTAACAAACTGCGAGTTTGTGATGCTTAATTTGAACGATTTCCGACCATTTGAAAATAACGCAAACGAAACAAGCTGGCCCTATCCGTAGGTGTGTTGTAATTTCCCTTTGGATATCAACCAGATTATAAAATAATTCTACATTGGTTGGTAAGTATTCTAGGAATTATTTGAAATGAGCCACGGATAATGTAAGTTACACGCAGAAAACAAATCAATCGGCCTACCTTGGCTCCTGTAGTTGATGAAATATGGTGCAGGAATGAGCACTGAAAATTTAAGTACTGAATTTATAAACAATATATTAACATGGGAATGTGGTCTACTACACAGTAGAATAGATGTAACGTCGTTCTTACATTTGGTCCTTCTAGACGCTCCTTGAGGTTGAAATTCCGATCAGCATTCTCAATGCCGACAAAAACTTTGTCCTGCACATATTGCATCTGGTAAAATGATAAAGTCAATCAGGATAGATTCAAAATAATTATGGATATCATACAAACAGTGGTGGAAGTAGCGAACTACAAGTAGTTAGCTACTTGTAGCGAACTACTTTTCCTTGTAGCGAAGTAGTTTTAAACTACATTTTTCAAAAAGTAGTTGCAGCTGTAGCGAACTACTTTTTAGCTAAAGGAGTGTAGTTTTAGCGAACTGCTTTTTCATTTAGGATGATGATTTTAGCTACTTTTTCCACAAACATTTGCATCTGGATTTTGCAAATTCCGAGAC
>OFHS01000764.1:0-14206 GCA_900245855.1 Calvadosia cruxmelitensis
GGAAAAACTTGACAAGTTTTCCTTGTCGGCCCGTGCACACGAGCAAGTTTGCGGACTTGTCAAGGAAAACTTGTCAAGTAAAAACTAGCAGCCCAGTTTTTCAACCAGTGTACTTGACAAGTGGAAACTTGTCAAGTTTTACAATGTACACGAGCAAGTAAAACTTGTCAAGGAAAACTTGCTCGTGTAAACTGGCCTTTAGAGTGCAACGAGAAGTCTCGATATGATGACAGTTCATAAAGCGAGGCTATATGAAAATGAGAGGAAAAATCAACGAACGCAACTTTGTAAGCTTCCAACGTCAACAACAACTTCCAACAAGGGCACAAGGCAAAATTGAACGTTTTCCAGTTGAACTGTCTTCATTTTAGGATCTGAAATAGTCTAGAACTCATGAGGTTGTTTTTTAATACTAATATATACTGATGGCTCTTGTCAAAGCGAGTTCAACTGTGGCTGTTTGTGAGTCGAAACTGCCAAAGAAAGCGTTCAAGCAAAAAGTTCTTGACGAAGACAGTTATTTAAAGGTTTGTTACCGTTTGTATGTGTAAGATTTGAGTAAACCCTTGCTCAATCATCTGTCAGTATATAACTTTGGTGTGAGATACAGTTTAATGTATTTAAAAGCTCGTACTTCAGCTCAGCATTTCACACAGAACTCCGAGAAGGACTGAGAGAAGTCCTGGATGGAAAACGTGTATGTTACGCCGGATTAATCCGGCGTGGAGTTAGCCTACGCTAAAACAAATTTGGCGTACGTCCTCCGAAAGTTTGTAAATTCCAGTGATTGGCGTACTTTTCCTTATTAAATTGAAGCCTTGGTTGAGATTATAGTCAATCCAAAAAATTTTGGCGTACAAGTGTACAAAATCTTGGCGTAAAATCCGGCGTTCGATTTACGAGTTTTCCATACGGGAGAGAAGTGGGAAGGCCGAAAGCCTGAGCTAGGGAGTAGGGACTCACCTTCCGTCTATGGCTTGGTTAGGGTTTTCCCGCGGATTAGTTTATTAGGAAAACACTCGCTACTCCATCACGGGCATGTTGCTACCAGGGAAACTAGACAAGCACAAAGGCAAGTGGAACTGCAACATTTTGCCATTCTCCAAAAGGAATAGCCTACACAATGCTAGGGGAGAGGGGGATAAAATGGGACGCTTTCGGTTTTTCGTTTATAATCTGCGTTTGCTGCGTGCAATCTCAATACCACAGGTATGAAAATAAACCTCATTCCTTTGGTATAAAATCATTAAAATGGAAATTATCTATGTTTGTAAGTTTTAGCATTTTGACGCTGTCAACAAAATTATGGATGCAGTATTCAGATATTTTACTGGCTGTTCATAGAAGGGAACTGAAGTTTACAAAGAAAACGCAGCCATAGCCTAAAACAACACAGATAGCAGCTAACGGCCCGACAAAGTCCATTGTGAATTGTAGCGGGATAATCCATCGTCTCTTCTCGAAGATAATCATAAAAGGGATTTTGCGAGGATACTTGCCAGAATAATTTCTTTGATAAAATAGCATCCCAAAGGTCCAACAGCAAATTCGCTGTTACTCAAAATTTAGTTACATAGTAAAGTATTCAATCATATCTGAGTTAATTACTCTTAGTAATTATATGATATCCCTGATTATAATGTGTAGCTTTGCTGTTGAATTTAATATCCAGGCTGTTGGTGATATCATTGAACGAGACTTCTTCCCAGATCTGAAGCGCCTAGGACTAGAGAATGAATACACTGCTGCCCTTGAAAGCAACGACGCGGAGAGAATCAGACGGATTCAGCTTGAAGTGCAGCGATTTGAAGCTCGTCAAAGGTCATCAATAGGTAAGACCTGAGCTGCAAGGTAAATATGGCTGAATATAGCTGCATGCTACGTTAAGGCCATCAGTTTGCATTACGGTTTGTGATATCCTTGTTAGTCATAACCAAGCTTAGCTTAAATCTACTTGAAGCATGAAGGATCCACACGGCCCTTCTTCACTTGCATGTTACTGATTCTGTGCTGCAATTCGAGCAGAGCGGCGTAGGGCAGATGTTGGTAGAGCAGCCACGACGTTTCTCTGCAGTCGACGGAAGGCGTGGTGGTCGTTGGCAGTCTCAAGCAGTTCTTCATAGTTTGTTTCAATTCATCAAACCAGCTGGCTGGTGGTCTCCCGATGTTATGCTTGATCATAACTAGATGCACAGGTAAGCTCAGAGCCGTCTCAAGACTCAAATGGGCCTACAGCACTGTTCCTGATGGGGCCTATTTTAGATGGTTAATATTTTGAAACTGACCGGTCTTTTAAACATTTTCGTTACTTGACATGTCAGAAAACAATTTCCTATACGCTCACACCCAGCAAAGAAGTAGTATACATCAATTCAGTGGCATTCTGGGGGTGATTTCCATTTGAACAATCTACATACAGTGTAACCCCGTTAATATCAGCTCGGTTAGTATCACAGCCCGCTTAATATTACATCAGTTTGAGAAGCAAGCACTGTCTGAATCAACTATTTGTACCCGCTTAATATTTCGAGTTTTCGACCCGCTTATTATCACAATTTTTGACTGGAAAAACGTAGTGATATTAGCGAGGTTTTACTGTATTATAAATTTGAATGTTGGAAACTGTCATTGAAGAGGGCCTCTCCAAACTGATGACCTAAAACACGTGGTTTGAGTGATGCATTTTGACAGTCAGCCGTGTTTGAAAGAGTCTTTTTCCTTTGACCCCATTGTTGGTCGTTCAAGACAGGTTTTGCTTTTATTGTGTTACAGTGAAACCTGTCTATAACGGTCACCTTTAGGACCTGAGAAAAGTGACCTTTGTAGACAGGTGACCTTTCTATCCGGATTGATTTCTATAGAAAGTGTGATTTTGGTTGTTTTGAAAAATGGCCTTCAGACTGCTCTATAGAGGTGGTCGCTGATACAGTTTTGACTGTTTTTCTATTACACAGGTGCTACCAGTTTACCAAGCGGCAGAGATCAGACGGGCGAAAGCAGTGATGCTGTCCGCGATGGTGGTCAGCCTACGGAAGATGTTCGATTGGACGCATTCATGGCAAACAACACCAGTGAAGATAACGTGTCATTTGAGAATATCATGGAAGACATGAAAGAGAAACGTCGCGAGAAGTACTCTTGGTTGTACAAGATGCGCGAACAACAAAACCAGAGAGAGGAAGATGTGCTTGCTTTGGAACACGGAGGAGTTATCGATGCTGAGATACCGAATGCCTTGGAATACGGCACTAAGGTCGAGACGTGGAAGTACAAGCCGAGGAACGCGCTGATGTACGTGCCCGAAGGAACGGAGCTGAGCTCCAACGAGATCATCGAAGCATCAGCGAAGGATGACAGAGTGATTTGCCTCGAGAACACCCGTTTCCAGAGGAACCCCTTCGACAACAGATCCAGTGAACACGCTCTCACCACTTCATCGCGCGATCACGCCATCATGCAGAAGGCCGTCGGAAAGATCGGCGTCGATGGCAGACTAGAAGCCCCTTCGTCGACCCCCAATGTTGGGGGCTACAACTTCGTCCCTGAGCCGTCGCCAGCACCAGGCAAGCACTTGTTCGTGATTAGCAATCTGTTCTGTCTTTCATATTTCACGAGAAAAACATAAGCGTTGCCAGGCGACGTGAGAATGCCACGCCAGTGAAGGATCCCATTGAGCAGCGTACCAATAAATGCCAGTTTTCTGCTAAGTAATTTTATGTCAATTCAAATAGAAATATTTATCTTCAGATTCGTGCCTTGCATTTTTCATGCTTGATTTTCACTTTGAATTGACGAAGTGCAATCCTGATGCACTTTAAGATTTAAGAGACTACAATCACGTATTTGTGAGCTGAAATTGACAATTTCGACAACTATGAACAATCCTTGAAATATACCATCACAGGAAAGAGTACGTTTGACTGCATATCAAACAAAGCAATTGTGTGGTGTCATCAAATGTGGCAGAGGTCAACCAGCATGAATCCCAGAATGCATTTAGACTGCACTTGGTCACGTGACTGATCGCTTATAATGACGAGATCTGTTTATTTTCTCGTGGAAGGTGTCGACGAGTCTCCATTGATGACTTGGGGCTCCATCGAAGGCACGCCTTTGCGAGTTGATGCCACGCCTGGCACGCCCGCGTCGTCGTTCAAGATTCCGCAGCCTCCCAAGAGAGAGGAGATTGGACACAGGCTCGCAGAGGAGGCCAGCAAACAACATCGCAGTAAAAGGAAGGCTGCTTTGGCCGCCGCAACCGCATTGTCACTGAAAAGGTATGGACCGGCGAATTCGCTGAATTAATCTGGATTTGCAAACACATCAGTAATTCTATCGTTGAAAACGGTCAACAATCGATTTAACGAGACGATGTTAAAGAAATTCTGCCGTGAAGACATTCCCAATTAGTCTAAAGTATGTCACAGTGAGCATGTTCCAATTATCCAGATTCCATTGTACACGTTCCTGGTTCGTTCTGATTGGCCCTGTACCGTTGCCAAGTTGCTAAGTCATTGATCTTTTCCAAATATTTTTTGACAGCCGGAAATCTGGTCGCTTGGCAACGGCAGAAAGAATCACGTCGCTAACTCCGGCCGCACAGCGTCTGATCAAATCGAACATTCGTCGTTCGTCGGACAAATCGCTGCAGGCCGCCTACTCACCGTCGCCGCGTCGCCTCACTAGTCCTCGTTCCACTCCGGGCAGTTCGCGACGGACAACACCGCAAGTGATTAAATCTGCCACTCCTTCTTCTACTCGTAAAGCTGCCACGCCTTCGTTGACAGACGATCTGCTTAATTTGCCCTGACACCCACTCAAGAACCAAGAACAGACGAATCATGTATGACGAAGCAAACTTGTATGTGTCATGCCGTGGAGGGCCGGGAAATAGAAGACATATTGTGTCTGACAGTCATACGCTTCCATCGCATCCTCACTGGCAGATATTCAACACCACGGCGCACCCATCTAGACCATGATGTCCCATACATTTATTACGGCCCATTGCAAACGACGGATGGACGACAGCATTGTTGATTTAATCGATACGTTGTTTTACACATAAATATACGCATAATCTCTTGTAAAACATGTTTGTGATTGATTCGATTCTAATTATGCACTTTTATCATTGCTTGGATATCGCGCAACGTCGACCGGTTTCGTCTTGCAGTGATGTGGTCTCAGAGGGCTAAGTCTCATTCTGTGCTCAGTCAAAGTACAGTGATAATAATCTGACCTGATTGCCATTATTAACCAGTCTCTCTGCTTACTGCATGTTGCAGCCTCGTACGCATGAACTCAACCCCCACAAAGTATCGTGCTCTCGGCACGTCAATCTAATCGACTCTGACGACAACGGTGCTGTCACGAATAATAATTATGATTAATATATATACAGTTAATTCCCGTGCGTTTGCCATTGCAGCATCGTGCTCGGTAGTCGGTATGCCACTTGTTCTGCCCTCTTCTAGTTCCTGCGAGTGAATCGCCCCGGCGTTGCTACTTCGAGCAGTTATCACACGCGGCGTGACGACTGAGGTGGTCTTTGAATGATAGAAATGAATCTGTTGACGCTGGCACGGTCTTTTCCAGGCGTGCCATTGGGTGGAACTGCACAGAATAAAGACATTCATTTCAGTCAAGAAGTTTAAAATACGATCACAAAGCTCCGAACCTGTTACTTCGTCGTCTTACCGCAAAATTGGCAAGTGGCGGGGCAATTGTTACGCATAAACACGCTGTTCTTCGGCTCGACAGAATTACAATCGTGCATGAAAGTAAGGCATAGGTTAGGGTAAGTGTCGACGCATTCTGAAATGGAAATCAAAAGAATCAATGAGCTGAGGCAAACTGAATGGATCCACTCAACGATCTTTTGCGTCTACGTCAAACTTAGCGGCCTTGTCGTTTGCAGCTGTCGGTCGACGATGGCATCGTCACTATGCGTTCATCCTCTCTTGACGTGGACATTTTATTGCTGTTGGTTTGTTCATAATTTACACTGCAGGTGCTAAGCATCAATTGAATTTAGCCGATAAATCTCTCGTTGCATGATGCTTAACCTAGACCAATTAATTCCTGCATTCAGCAACACTAAATGTTCCATCGGTCAAAACTTTCTCTGCCTAGTTCATGTAGCTCAAAATCATATGATGGCTAGGCTCAGCATGGCTTGTGGCATGGTGTAGCACTCATAAGACTCTTAATCGCAGCACCGACCGACGTCTCATTTCACAGTCATAGTAACATTACGCCTTGGATCATGGGACTGAGCAAGATCAGTGATTGTCTTACCTCGGCACCCTTGGGAGTCTGGACCAGAGGCTTCTTTGCCATCCCAACAGCAGCCATATTTGCTGTTGATGCAGGATTGAGTTGGCGATGGAGCACCTGCGAATAATGAAAGGATCAGCTGACGACCTCTTCAAAACAGAAGCCACTACAGTCAAACCTGTATTAGCAGCCACCTCTATAGAGCAGTCGCCTTTGTATAAAGGCCACTTTTCATAATCCCAAAATGATACTTTCTATAGAAATAAACCTGGACAGAAAGGCCACCTGTCTATAAAGGTTATCTTTCTCATATCCCAGAGGTGGCCGTTATAGACAGGTTTCACTGCATCCATAACATGACAAAATTGGTGTTGATCACTCACGCAAGAGGTGGCAAAGGTTGCAGGTTTTGGCGCAGTATCTCAACATCGTGTCCTTGTATAAGTTGCAAGCCTTGCTTCGTTTCCACGCCAGACAAAGACCTGACCTCGCTTCCACACCCGAATCCTTGCACTCCTCTGGAAGATGAAATGGAAGGAATAAATAAATGAACGAACAAACGAACGAATGAATGCATGGATAAATGAATGAACGAATGAATGAATGAATGAACGGATGAATGATTGTGTAACGATTGGCCGATTGGGTATATATCTTGGTATCGTTAAGACAAAGGCAGAAGACAAGAAGCAGAGACGAAACAGTGATGAAATATTATGCAACTTGCTGTATACTTGGAATAATAAGGTTAACTGCAGGGACTGACTTTACATAGTGGTTATGATTGACAAGCGGAAGTAACTACAACAGAAAGAGGACTGGGAACTAGCTTATATTACATGAAATTGAGGCTAATAATAAGATGAGGCTATAGGAATAAATCATTGTTAATATGCTAACTATGGTGACTGCTACAAATGAATGAACGAATGAATGAATGAATTACTGAAAAAAAAGAATAAATAAATCGTTGTGGATATTGAGCCAGAGCCTTACTGTATAATTGCAACACTGGAGACATCGCCTGACTTCGCCCCTTTCGATTTTCTGTTTGACATCGTTTTGATGTCAACGAAATCTAAGTAGATGTCCCAACTGTTTTGACTAGAAGACTCTACGGTTGGCATATTTGGATATGGCCTCGGAATCATGTGACACTTACTCTGAACTGGACATTCTCCGTAGTGCGCCACTGCGAGTTTAACACCTTCCCGGCATGCCGTGTGCTTCATTTTGCAGTAGTTTTGGAATGTCCTGCCATCACTCGAGCATACTTTGCCCAGGTTCTTGTACTGGTGACGGCGTTCGCAATGTCGGCGGCAGTCGCAGAACGTGTTTCCGTCGTTGTCGAGATTGCAGAACTTGTCGGCAGGACAGACCTTGTACTCGCACAGTCGATTGACCTCTATCATGTCAAATCATCAGCAAACAATATGTAAGTCATAGAACACCCAAGCAGTGAACCAACCTCATGTGAAAGTCATGGCGAGTCAATCATCATGGAGAATACAAGCCACCACCTGTTGTTAATAAGCCGTAGGCACACTCTGCCTCGATTCACAACAACTTTCATGGCAATTGGACACGCTGGATAAATGCAATACAACAGACAGACAGACAGACATGCTGAGCCTATATTGATTTGAACAAGGAGTAAAGTACAACTTCAGGTATAAACGCACACGAGGGAGTCGGGTTTAGCCTGTATTTTCACAGTACTGGTCAGCAAGAGAGGCAGGCAAATCAAGTGGACTTACCACACAGCTGGCATGTTTTGGCGCAAACTCGCCGCATCAAATGTTTGTGCGTTTCACAAGCACCGTATCTCTTAAGAAACCCACAGCGCTTCACTGTACCCAAGTCACTGCAAATCTCTTTGCCTGCATGGTAGGAAAACAGTAAACAACTCTGTTAACAGCGCAAAACCAGCAGCAGTCTTGTAATCATCATGAATCAGAAGCAAAAATGGGTTACTTACCGCAGAATTCGCATGTCTTCGCGCATAATCCTTGTAGGCGGTTGGCATGGGTAATGCACGCGCCATTTTGTTGCCAGAAAGAACATCGTTTTGGACTCGCCAAATCGAAGCAAGTGTTGCCAGAGATGGCTAAAAAAACAACAGTTAACGAGTTTCGACTTAATTAAGAACATCTGCGGTATTAACTCATTACTAGTTTACTGTAGCTGGCTGATTTCCGTGCTGACGAGCGATGAATTACCACCGGTTTTACAACACCATCGAGCCTAAAGAGCACAACTATATCCAAATTAATGCAATCATACGGAACTCTAAAGGTCTATTTTCCATTATTTTGATTGAAAGCCAATTTTGTCAACTAATTACGCCACCCCAGAGCACTATCCAGGAAATCTGCTCAGGAAGAGAAATGGCGTTTTACTAATCTCTAAAATATGTAGTAGATTAAAAGGCTTTCAGGCTTTTATGCAATGGTTTATCTCACAGTCACTAATGCCGTGGCAGTCCAAAGATACGTCTTTCAATCATGCACCAGGACAGGTACACATTAGCATTGCTGCGGCATCGGCATCTGTGATGAACAGGGCGTGTGAATGAGTGCGGAACCGATTAGTTTTGCCGTGCAATCGAAAGTAAACAGGTACTTTCTTCTCGTCATTTTCGCATTTACTTGGTTAATTAAACAATCAAGCAATCAATAGGACGATCTGGGGCTTGAGATGCTGATGGCCTCATTAGTACAAACACCAAATCACAACAATACAGTAATGACATCATCGGTCATCAGGTCAACGACATAATGAAGAATGGCACGCGATGATAATGACTTTAGACACGCGTCGCTTGACCGAGCGATTGCTCTTGTCATGTCGTGCGCCAATAGAGACTGCGAAGTCTGGTCGTAAAAAGGGAATATCTGGCTAATATCTCTCGCTCTATCCAAAATGATCATGCTTTACAGTCGTACACATAGGAGCACTTTAATGCAAACGGTTAGCTACGCAAGCTTAATTCACAGGATAAGTTATCAATACGGTGTCTAAAGGCTAGTAATACGCAACTATGAGATAAGAAATTCATCTCACACGTCTTGTGAAGATATCTACTACTCACCCTTCGGTATGGCATTAACAAGTGTAAGAGAGAAGAGAGTGGCGAATAGAAGCAGCATCGGTACAGTCCTTTGGCTGTGATCGATGTTCATGGCGAATCGAGCTGTCTTCTGGCCAACAGTCAAATCGAAAATGAAAGGTCTTTCACGCCTCCACAGCCGAAATGGTCGTCAGATTGAGCGGTGATCCACTTCAAATGACACGAACGGATAAATCCACGCCAGGAGGACGACAGCTACGATGACAGCGTACTCGGCGAGGGGCGACTGGACATGTGACAGCTGACTGGCAGAGAAGGAGAAGCCTATCCTCAGACGGCCAGGGCTATTCTCATAGGAGAACAACAACGCAAAGTTATGCGACGGAAGCAGCAATGTCCCACGCAGACAATCAAGACGATAATAGCATCAGCAATAATGTCAACCGAATGTTCCAAGCGCACAATTGCACGTGGCGGGAGATGGAGAGTGGAAGCGGAGCCACTGATGGATGGACAGAAGGACAAGACGGAGCAGGATATCCGCGATGTTCACTTTCTGACATATCACAGCCTGCACATAACAAGCTGGCAGAACTTGCGCATAGCAACTGATCGGTCACCAAGGCCACGGCACAGCTCCCAAGTTGACAGCGATCGGCAACAGCGCATTCCGCGGAATCCTCACAATCAGCAAGCGACCTGGCAATTATGGATTAATCACCTAGTACTCTGTTGCGAAATGGATTTCAGTCACCTCAATCGTGAAATTCCACGAATTACAAATTCTATCATTCATATGCGGTGCTATTTATTCGTTTGCTGTTACGTCAATGGCGCAGCAGACCATTTCACGTCGAGCTATTTGGGGAACAGAGTACAAGATTGTTTGTGATCAGTCTGCTTTGAGAAGTGTTTGAACCAAATTTCTAGGCCTACAATTGAAAGACAAGATGAATCGAATACTTCAGTTTTTATTGTAATGGGCAGTTGGATTACAGACTCTTAGAATGGGGTTATTCATTTCTTGATTTACAAACACTCTCGCGGTAGAAGTACTCGTATCCTGTTCATAAAACTAGTTAAATAAAGACGTGAAGTCGCTTTATCGATTGCTCATTGGTGGATTGCTAGAGACTAACTATCTGATTTGTTCTATGTTGCTACTTTATACTTGTTTCGAAAACGTGTATACACACAAGGGTCAAAACGGCGCGATGCGTGATCAACTACTGTGTACACCAGTGTTAGCCGACGGTTAGCAGCTGATTGGCGCCTCATTGAAGGGCAGTGTTGGGAAAGACTGGTGTTGACTACCAATGCTTTCAAGCGCCCTTGGTCAGACCCTTTTCTCAGACAAATCAGATCTCGTTTCTCATTCGCGGTCACTCTCAAACGAGGTTTCTCTTTCAGTCAGTATAATCCGAGGCATACTTATGTACTGTTTGTTATAATTGGATCCATTTGCAACTACTGGCTGTATTTTTATGTATCGCATTGAAATTATCTCTGTTTTATTTTATATTCACTTATATAATCCGATAAAATTACAAGTTCTTTGATCAACCGTGGATATCTAATAAACCGGATTTGAATGTGGTCCAATCCGCCATGCGCAGTCCAACTGCATGTCGGTATATAAATGAGTTGACCTCTACCAAGGGTGAAGACGCCAGGAAAATTGCTTTGTTCGCAACGCAATCAGCCGTACTCTTGTCAATGATGGTCAATTTCAAGGATTGTTCTTGGCTGTCAAAATTGTAGATTTCAGCTCAAAGCCACGTGCCTAAAAACAAGTGTATCCCGTCATGCATTGGGACAGTACTTGGTCCATTCATGTGAAGTGCTGTTGTGTAGAAAAGCAGCGGCGCCTTCGTCACAGGGTGTTTGTCCTGCCGTGGGAATCTTCTACGCTCGGTTGAACGTCAGGAATCCGTCAAAGTCTGACAACGGACAATGGTGGTCATTCTGACCGGCAACACAGGTCATTCTGACCGGCAACAAAAGTCAACCCAGATGTTGTCCCGTGTCAAACACTCATTGAATAGAACAGGATACTTCTATTGTCTGTTACACTAAAAATGACGTCATAGCAATGATAGGCACGTCGCCAAAAGAAATTAATCTGTCATCATCATCATCATCGTTTCTTCACAAATCCTATACGTTTACAGAAAACCTTTTTTAAATGGAAGGTGTGGTTGCAGCAATTTACAAGTATAGCTGGTCTACAGTAATTGTATAAAATATTTGTTGTTGTTTGCATTTCAATTTTGCATTTTACCCGTTGTAAATCTACATTTACTTGCACTTTCAAGGAAGCTGAGCTTCACACAGGGCTGGAGCCTGGAGATGTCTTCAACTTTTGTTAAACCTGAACCACCTGTCCCATATGAAGTCTCCATTCTTTCGTTTATCGTTATAACAAGGGCCTGCAAAACCAAGATAATATAGTAATTGGAGATCAAACAAACGTCGCGAGAGAAGGCAATGCAAAATACAGAGGCACAGACAATATACGGGACACTTGATGTGAAGTTAAACATTGGTGCAGCTTTGGTTGGACAGCTTGTTTGCGTGTGTGCAAGATTTCTATTAAACTCGCATTTCACTGTCATACACGGATAGCATATTACAATTACCACGAGGGGTACGGTTTTATAAACTGGCGAGTACACGAAGCCAACTAATAAACAGAGAGTAAATGAGACTATGGTGATTGTGGATAAATGGAAAATAAAACTTTAAAAGGGAGGGAATTAAAAAGAGACTAAAATGGAACAGAGATGCTGTCAACATGAGAAATGTTGTTGCTTGGATTTTTCTCGTAAATTGGTAATTTGTTTCTCTGAAGAATCTGAAAATGATTGAAGGTGATTAAAGGAAAGACTGCAAGAATCCTTTCAACGGTATACGGTGTTACATAATTAAGCATGAATTATGCATGTTGCTGCCACGTGGAGTCAGTTCATGATGGCCACCGCGAGTGCTCGGACGCGGTAACTGTATGCTGAATTTAGTATACGTTTGCTGTTGATTGTGTGCTCAGAGTTGTTACATAAAGTACAGTGAAACTTCGTTAATATCACTATCGGGTTTTCTAGCCAAACGTTAAAAATGGTAATAATATTTGACTAGTGATGTTATGCTGATAAAACAGTTCATTCTACAGTGCCTAATTGTTTTCGTGCAATTGCTATTATTGCTTTGTTTTAAGCGCGTTCAATCGTACACTTTTCTGTGATGGTAAATTTCAAGGATTGTTCTTGGCTGTCAAAATTGTCGATATCAGCTCAAAACACGTGATTGTACAGTGTAACCCCGTTAATATCAGTCGGTTAATAGCACAACCCGCTTAATATCACTTCACTTTGAAAACCAAGATCTGTCAAAATTAACACTATTTTAACCCACTTAATATCACGACCAAGAACAGCATGGACCGACAACATAAAGCAAATGACTGGACTCACGTACACTTAGGCAGTGAGAACTGCAATGGACAGGCAATCCTGGAGATGTTACGGTACAGTGTAAACGCATTTGTCTGTAAGCCGCAGTCATAGCTGGTAACGTGTTTTTGAGTGTACACGACGCATGGCTGGGCTTGCAGTGTCTCAATCCACGTAACTGTAGTCCAGAGTGATTTTACATTGAACAAGTTAATCTCCAATTAATAACTTTTGAACAATTTTACATGTTTCTCACAGGCAACTACTACTAAAAAGAAAGAAAAAAGAGAGAAAAAGGAAGAAAATAATTATTTTATAATTAGTTTACCAGTATCTCCTTTGTATAATATGTATCAGTCCATTAAAAAATCCATACAGGGCTTACAGTACATGGTGTCTGACTATAAATGATGATGATGAAATACTTGAATCCGCAGATGATCGAACCACTCCGCATGGCTTTTCTGTAGCAGCAGATTGGTTTCGCCATCCAGCAAGGGAATGACATTTTGAACATTTCCAACGACGAATGATTTATAATTAAATGAATATTGTTATAGCTTATATATAAACCATACCAGGATATTTCAGTATTGATATATATTTGATAGTTTTCAATATTGTTTAAGAATAATCCCAATATGTATAGCGTTATAGGTACATTTCGTTATTCTAATTTGGTTTGCTATGTGTATAGTAAAATACTTGAATTCCACGTACAATACATAGAATGTTCATACAGTATTATGATTGATGAGCTGTCAATGATATCAGAATTCATCTGATGATGACGTCAAGAGGGCGGTGTCATCTTCCATTTATGGATTAGGTCGAGATGACTGACCCCTGGCCTCGAAAGCAAACGATTTGTAGCACAGTTTCCAAGAAGCTGACTGACAAATTTGTTTGGAGTGTTGCCAAATTGAAATCTCTCAGTAGCAGACAAACGGAAGGAACTGAACCATCAGAGACCATTCGCATTCTGTCGTCGTTGGAGATGGCAGCCAACAAGAAGACAACAACAGATGATGGCACATCGCCTGCATCGCATACCATTCGAAATGTATGCCTCGTGGCATTGGTGTTTGTGGCATGCATTACACTCAGTGCCTTTGCCATTCTCAGATATGCGCAACTTGAGAGTAGGATTGATGAGCTGGCGCAAATCATCCAAAACTCAAAGATGAATCATGAAGGTTTGCCGTGTGATTCATTTACAAACACAAATTCGCTTGACAATTCATTATTTAATGTATGTCTTTTCTGCTTGTGGCTTGCCATATCATGCCTTGATGCATTTTGCAAGGTTTAGGCATACCTCATCGACAGGCCGAGCCTTGAGAAACTCAATCTTTTCCGGCTACGCCTACGTTTTATCTCGACTTGCATAATTTTTTTCTCTTCCGGT
>OFHS01000764.1:14253-35763 GCA_900245855.1 Calvadosia cruxmelitensis
TGCACCGTACAGCGAGACAAGCCCCGTTGCCGTTAGCAACTCAGCCTCTCGATCAACTAGTGACATCGTTGGTGACATTGGTGGCAACTGAAATGCAGAAATACTGCATGAAACCAGGAGCGAAGTGCTCGAAGGGTGAGATAGGTCCTCCAGGACCAAAGGGAGAAAAGGGAAGCATAGGAGCCAAAGGTCTTCAGGGTTTGAAGGGCGATAAAGGAGATTCTGGTCCCCCAGGAATGAGAGGACCAAAGGGAGAGCCCGGTAGAAAGGCACAAGAGCTCGCCGGTCCGTCGATGGTGGCGTTCAACAAAAGCATCAACTCACGGAAAGGACTCAATGTCTCCCTTGCTTGCACAGCTGTTGGCTACCCTGCCCCCAAATTAAGAATTATGTTTAATAACACCAGAACTTCACACCACTATACTTCTAGTATATGTTACGGCAAGTATTATTTTTTAGCCGAAGAACAGCCAACCTTCGATGGGGTGATTGCATCGGAATCAGTGAGCAGCAACACATCGAAGCTTATCTGCACAATTGTCAATATCACGAGAGAGAGGCAAGGCGATTACCACTGTGAGGCCGAAAACATCATAGGGAGAAAGAAGGTTATTACAAGTATCACAGTCGAAGGCACGTCCTTGACATTGAGTCAGCATGTCTGACTGTCGCCTGTCCTTATACGGTCATCGATGTGAAGTATAAGGGGTAAACAATACGATTTCTTATATATTCCACAGATCCAGTGGTTGTCAAGGTTGATGCAAACTTCGTTTCTGCGAGGACGAATTCGACGTTACGATTGCACTGTCTCGTCACTGGGGTTCCGATTGGTCATGTCACGTGGCGTCGAATGTGGCAACCGGTTCCTAGCGACAGTTTCACGGAGTCGTTGTCACCGCAGAGCCACACCCTGGTCATCCCACATGTTACAATGGCTGCGGCCGGCGTGTACGTATGTGAAGCGAAGAATCATTTCAGCACGAGTCAAGAAAGGGTCATGGTGATGATCATGAACAAATGATGCCTTCGTGTGCTGATCAGCTGCAGTGTTAATCAAATCTACATTAATTATGCTATATGGCTAATACATATTAAAACTATATATGTGGCGGATGGAAGAAATTGTAGCCTTCCTGTTTGGGCTTCGCGGATTGTTTTGTGAATCTGTTGATTGTAATACAATATTATATAATGCTATCTACTATTCTACTCACCACTTGACGCTTCTCTTGTGTGCCAGTAATAGACCATTTTTACAAGCTACCATTTTAGAAAAAGCAAGTGCATTATGGGGAAGGTTGATGTCTCTGATTGAGAATATGGAGAACGTTGGATTTGATACTGATGCAGATTTCTTCAAGCTGTGCTACTTTCCTTAAAAAATATAGGAAATGTAATTCCCGTTAATATTATGGGTCAGAGATCCAGTCTCTTTGATGCTTCAGGCAATCATGCCCAACAATGCACTGGTCTGTCCCATAATGGTAGCTCGTGAAAAAGGTCTGATAGGGCTAGTTCACTCAGGTATATTCTCATTAAGCACGTCATTTGGATATGCTATCACAGAGAAAAATAGCCATTGCAAGCTATTATAGGGATTCAAATCAGGGCCTATATACCGTACGAAACGTTGGTACTGTCTCTAAAGGCAAGAAGAAGGTTCAACGGGGCTGGCGTTGTGAAACAGTGGCGCGTGTGTGCACATCCGCATTCCTTTTCTGGTAGTTTTCCAACACCAGCATCTCCTGCTTCATCTGCTTTGCATTGTGTTTCCAATTAGCGAGGAACGTTTGGAAGCGATCGATAACTAATTTCGGTGTCTTGTCTAGATTATACGTTCTTGTCGAGCTCCTTCTATGAGCAGATTCTTGACCATGTCCCAAAAAATCATCAGACAAATGCATACATCTAGACGAGAGCAAATAACCCAGACACTGTCTGGTTGATATAAATGATGTCTTGTTCGTTACCATTTATTATGTAAATTATTCATGCATTTCGTGTTTCATTTCTTTAAATGCTCGTGCCAGTGTGTTCGCTCTCTCCATCAGTGGATACGCCAGACCAGAGGATCATATCGTATGTTGGTTTCATACTAGCATGCTCCAAAGAATTGTGACCTGCTATGGTTTTCACCATATATATGACATTAAATCATTCTCGTCACATTTCTTGCTGGTCTGCATGCTTGTTGCAAAGTCTGTGCAGACAGAACGGACAATTCTGCTTGCACAGCAGATCACACTTCTCACTTCAAAAGGAAGATGACTGCAGCTGTCATAATAACTCTACTGTTTGACCAGCCTGCTGTCTCATTTGCCTCCCCACTTTGCGCAAGTCCATACTGGCTATCAAAGTTTACACAGCTAATGGCTTTTATCCCCAAAGATGTCTGTGCGAGTTCATCAAATAACGTGTATGTACTGTATTCTAACAGGAACACCATCTGTCTGCAGGACTCACATTAACACTTCTGGCCTTAACATTGCTGTGTAGGCTCATTACGGTACTCTGTCGTTGCTTGAAATACTAACAAAGTATAATTAATTATAATCATTAAAATATAAACGAGGCTAGCATAAAACAGAGGCTACTTCATGATTGAGAATGATCACATGGTTGTAGGCTACAAAATGCTTTACACTACGATTTACAAATGCGTAAAAATATGGTACATTTTCTGTGTTAACGAATAGCTTTTACACATGTTTGAAAGGCATACATACATTTTGTGTCTATGATTCAAGGACCATTTTCGAAAACGCCTCAGGGTACTAGATATAACTTACATAAGCTTATACAAGCTTATCTAAGCTTACATAAGCTGTAACTTATATATTTAGGCACCATTACTTCAAGAGGCTTGATGGACGAGATTTTTAATTAGTGTAAATAGTCAGGTCAGGTTTTTAATTTTTTATTTCTTAATAAATGAGTTTACTAGTAAGTATTGTAAATATTTCTAGAGTAATTTTATAGCTTTCAATGTTTTGGAAATTAATTATATTGTATTGGACATTTTTACCAGAATTACTTTTGTAAGTTATCCGTTTATATCAAAATAAAGATCTAGTATTCTAAAAAAAACTTATATAAAGAATAGTAAATGTTGGAAGCAATTGGTAGAGCAGCAGAGAACTGTATTATAACCGGCAACTTAACAAGTGCGATAGGAATGATTATGCTTCTCAACATTAAGGGGAAATTGGCAAAGCAGGCAGCAACGAACAGACTTCCTCGGACAGACTTCCTCGGCCAATCAGATCGCGAGAAATTAAATTCGTATGGCATGCAGTGTAATTTAATGTATACGAAAATTTAGCATCCGAGAGGAGAGGAGTGCTTTCGTAAAATAATCGTCCCCATCTGCTGCTGTGAACTAAGTTCGCCCATCGGCTGCGATCCTTGGCTGCGCAAGTGTAGCTGCGAGGAGACAGGACCAATGACGCGACATCTTCGTGAATCATTTCGGTGTAGGCTGTCCGCAGTGCTCCTCCTTGGCGATATGGCTCGCTCGGTTGGTGGTCAGAGTGGAGGATTGTTGCCAAGGGAATGTTGGGCCTGCGGCTTACGTGGCCAAGAAGCGTGAGTCGTTTGGCTCGCAGTGTTGTAGTTGCAGGCTTCACACATGATGTTCGGTATAGTTCGGTATTCGTATGATCGTGGGGTATCGGATACCAAGTGCGAAGCGTAGGAGAGCGCGGTGGCTGGCGTCAATCTCGTTCGATAACGTAGCCGTCATGGTCCAACTCTCGCCACTGTACAGGAGTACCGACTCCACGCAAGCAGCAAAAAGGCGCATTTTGACTTGTGTGCTGGCGTCCGAGCTCCACACATATGCAGTGTAACCGCGTTAATATCACAACCCGCTTAATATCACTTCACTTTGAAAACCAAGATCTGTCAAAATCAACTATACTGTAATTAGATAAAGTAAAGCCCGCTTCAGTAGCTTCTGATCGCAACAAGGGTCACATCGCAAAACTACGTGCGGGATCACGTGCGGGACAAACAATGATCGACTTATGATCAGTGTGGGGATATTTGAGAATAGAGACAATGTATTTTATTCAGGATTATCGAAGGAACACAGCTAGGACGTAATCTTTTTATTCTTCAACGAACATACAGTCGCCAGTAGCTGGGATACTGTCTGCCATTATATGTTGTGGTGTCGCACAGGAACGTCGAACCCTTGGCAATCGACCATCCAGAATATCTACCATAAGAATAGTAATGGTTTGCAAATGGAATATTGGACAAGTCACCAACTCCGTTCTTGGCCCCCCAATTGTTTCCTCTTCCCCAACTCAAACAATTATCTGCCATCCACGAAGTATCGTCGCTGAGTGCTACAAATGAGCCGCACGATGCACGGCTGGAACTTTGCTTTCCAAGCAGCGCCTCGACAGCACCATCACCAGTTTTGTTGAGCATTGTTTTTATGTGGAACTTCTTCCCTCCTGATATGTGGCATTCCATTCGAATCTGTCTGAATCCACCAGATGCTAGTAAACGGCGGAGCTCCGACACTGCCAAGAAACTCTGCCTTTGTTTGACGTCGATCAGTCTTTCTATTGTATCGAGGACACTTGGAAGAATTTTGCTACCACTTGCAGATAGCTTTTCCATTTTACCGATAAGAAGCCAGCCTCCTGCAGACGAAAACAATTCAAAGTGAGGTTAGAAGAGATAAGTAATGTATCCAAAGTACTGTACAGTCAAACCTGTACTAGCGGCCACCTCTATAGAGCAGCCACCTGTGTATAACGGCCACTCTTCATAAACGCAAAATGACAATTTCTGTAGAAATCAATCTAGACAGAAAGGTCACCTGTCTATAGAGGTCATTTTCCTCAGGTCTCAAAGGTGACCGTTCTAGACAGGTTTCACTGGGCAATACATATCTACATTTCACAAACGTCTGTTTGTTTGTACTGACTATTTGTTTACTTGTTTATAAGTTCAAAACGAGGACAAATTTGTTTGTATGTTTGTTTGTCTCCCTAAACAAGTAGTGACAGTAATGCAGTTTCAAAGTTTCTGCCCGTCATTAGAATAAAATAAATCTTTCTCTTAACTACCTCTTCATCAATAATTATTTATATTCCGGTATTCTATTTGGCATTATATAGTACTGTACCCAGTTGCATGCTATGTTCATCTTTGAAATTACTAGCTTGTGAGTGATCTCTATACAGGACTGCTCCATGATAAGTACACCTCTAAAACCAAGAATGTGACGTAACTAGTTACAAAAGTAACTTGTTACTTTTCTAGTAACTTTTGTAAATTCAATTTGGTTGATATCTTTTAGTCATTTCAGTATAATCAAACGAATGACCACGCGACAATCAGTCGTGATCAAAAGATTAGAATTAAATAATCAATTTTATTATCTTATTATAATATTTACGATGATTATCTGACGGTGAGGGATGCAGCTTAATTAAGGTATGTCTTTTGCATGTTTGATGACATTATCGTTATAAAAACGGTACATCCAATTGAAAGTGCTTGCTAATTGGTAAACAGTTGATTTTTAATGGTTCGAAAGGATTGATTTCAGTCTCTTGGGAGTTTTTGTTCTTATCTGAGCTGGGATTAGTGTAAACAATGCACAGCATACGACGCTAGAAGGAATAAACAAACACATACTGGATAGCTAAATTATTATTTTTTCTTAGTAAATAGATGTTATGCTGTGTTACCAATAATCTTTCATGTGTTGGACGTGAGGTAAATACATACTGTGCATACAACATGGACTATTTGAGAGGTTGACTTGCGTGATCTCCGACGAATTGAAACAAAGACAAGAAACAGAGACAGAAATTAAGACCATTAAAGTCCTCAGTCTCAGTAATTACGACTGTCTCTATTGAGGTCCAACGGCAAGTAAAGTGTATGGCGCGCTCACAAGGGTGTAAACATTGTTAAAGGGATTGGGCACGAGATACAGTACATTCAATATAATTTGGAATCGAGGCCGAAAGGGTGCGTGCGTCGTTACAGAAGTAAATACCACTAACGCACAGTGTACAACGCTTTAAATAAATATTTTACCATATTGAGTTTGAAACGGTGTATGAAATAAGACAATGTTGGCAGAGTAACAACAATACCAGGAAGTTAGCTCCAGCATGAGAAAAATGTTATGTTTGAGAGGTAGGCGACATCGAGAAGACAGGATTGCATGTGCGAGTGGCCTAAACTCAAGCTCAAGTGAATATAATTATATAGTTAAGACCAAGGTTAAGACAAGACACGTGGACATAGTACGAGTAACAATTGCGCATGTGCAGACAGGAATGACGTATACATTGATTAGCATAATTATGGATAACATACACCGGCCATGTTTTGCAGCTTCATAGAATGTCCAAGCATAATATTTTTAGTGTCCTACGCAAATGAAGCTCCCTGAATGCCCTTCAAACAAAGCCGTCTTGTGGGGTCATCAGAGGTCAGCTAGCATGAATCACTAAATGCATTGAGACTTCACTTGGTCAATTATCTCATGTTTTGATTACAGTAAGTACTCAAAGTCTTTGTATTAAGGGACTGCTGATTATTTATGCCCCGGGCTGGTACCAAAGAGAAGCGAGATGGGTAACTCAAACTTTGACAGCATCGAAGGTTGTGTAATTTCTTTTGGCCGCCATCTTTACTGACATTTCCTTTCCTTTGTTGATTAATCGATTCCAGTATCATTTAACTAAACTTGGTATGGCGTCCTACCGTAGGACTCCTACGACATATTCTTTGCACATTTGATCTACATACATGAAGTAATGACCTTGATAAAAGTTTTGATACCGGTATGCTATCTGCTTTTCCGTCCACATTTCATTTCTTACTAGATGAACGGTAATTTTTAGAGGTTGTGTAATTTTTTGTTGGCTACCTGAAGGCTGCCTAAAAGTAAAAAAATAAAACTTTTGGCTTCTCTTCGATACCAACCAGGGGCATAAATATTGAGTATTCCCTAATCAGTATACAATTATTACCGATGTATCCATTTATACCATTTGTCCATACAATTATTGCAGAGCTATGTTTACTGCATATGGCCAACTAGAATTGAAGCTAGCAGAGGAACCTAATCAGTACTTGATTTTCGACACAACAATAACATACCGCCATCTGTCGCCATGTCGCAAACAACTTGAAAAGGTGATGTTCTAAATGGATTTATCCAAAACTCCCGCTTATTCGTGGTATTGGTATTACGCCTCTTTATGTCAGCACATGACAGACCGGCGTTTCTTGCATCCAGTCCAACGAATTTATCTGGCAGAGAACGAGAGGATCAATGTCAACGTATAAATCATACATGTAGCATCATGAAGCGACTTCAATGTTCACCCATTGTCTTTTGTATAATGCAGTGTAACCTCGATAATATCACGTCGGTTAATATCACAACCCGCTTAATATCACTTCAGTTTGAGAACCAAGCTCTGTCTGAATCAACTATCTGTTTAACTGAAAAAAAAATTTAATTGCAATTATACTTGATAAAAACTTTACCTTGATAAAATACATAATTAAAATAAATATTGTAGTGAAAACAGGCCTAATCTAACGACCATCAAAATTAATTGCTAATAACTTCAATTCAGCAACATTTTAATTTATCAGATTTATTTAAGTTATATAAATAGACACTATTCATTACGATAATTAATATACAGTGTAACCCCGTTAATATCACTTCGGTTAATATCACAACCGGCTTAATATCACTTCAGTTTGAGAACCTAGCTCTGTCAAAATCAACTATTTTAACCCGCTTAATATCACGATTTTTATTATCACTGGAAAATCATAGTGATATTAGCGAAGTTTCATAGTATGATTTACAGTTCGACTGTCTTAGTGAGATCTATCACTAGTCTTAAGAGGGAGACTTGTAGGAGAATAGAGACGAGGATGGAGGCTTTCGCATTCCATGATATATTCATCACAGATACGTTGCTGGTCCCACGATAAGGAGATATGACAGAGTTCCAAGGGGTACATCTTGTCGTTAGGGCCAGAGCTCTATGTCGTGAGACACAGCGAAGAATACAAGACAGAGGGAGTTGCTTGCACGATGAAGTACAGACGGCAAAATGAATGATTACAGGATGACAGGGCTATATATTCTTACAATGACGACATCGCGTTCACACTGATCACGCGTCAGCCACTGCAGACCTCTAACTTTTCACTAGTCCCTTGCTTAAAATCTGCATTTTAATAACGAAACGGAATTCTGCTAGAAGCACTTCAATAGTCTGTTCGGATGTTATCCGACAGAGTGTTGCGTATGGCGTTGGGTGCGACTATGCGTTACATTATTCTACCCATCCACACAAAGCTCAAGCCATATACAGTCACTGATACTGAAAGAGATACGTCTTACCTCGAATGGTGACCACGGACGACGATGTCCCGTATGGGCTTCTGCTTTGACACGTCAACTGTCCATCCGGTGGCATAATTGCTGGTGGGTAACAGGTGGTGCCGGAGCCCACCCGTTTCCTTGTTGCTGTCTCGAACCAGATAACAGAGGGAGCAGGATCTCCAGTAACATTGCAACGGATAATCAGCTCATCCCATCCATCGACTGATTGATAAGCAGAGGCAGTTGGTCTCTCATAATACGATAGCATGACCCTTTCTCGACTCGCGCTGAAATAGTTCTTCGCTTCACAAACGTACACGCCGGCTGCAGCCATTGTAAGACGTGGGATGACAAGGGTGTGGTTCTGCGGTGACAACGACTCCGTAAAACTGTTCCTAGGAGCCGATTGCCACATCCGACGCCACGTGACATTATCGATAGGATCTCCAGTAGCGAAACATTGCAATCGCACCGTAGAATTCGCTCTTCCAGCGACGAATCTGGCACTAACTCTCACAACCACTGGAGCTGCGAATGTATAATAAGACACACTTAAGATCCCATTTATCACACTTTTAAGCAATGATGACCATAATATAAGGACAAGTGACAACATACCATAGGCTATAAGACATACTGACATGCGGTTACAAATGTACCTTCAACATTGAGTCTTGCAGTAGCGATCTTGCTTCCAAGGACATTCGACGCCTTGCAGTAGTATTTGCCTTGAAGTTCTTTTGTGACATCGATGATAGTAAAGACAAGCTTCACCGTGGTGCTGGTGCCGTTAATAACGGATTCCGATATGACGCTCCTTCTGTCAAGTGACAATTGCTCAGATTTAGACTGTAAGCCTGGAGAATAGACTTTTAAGTTGGGCGCAGGGTAACCAACAGCAGTGCATTCAAAAGTGACGTTGAGTCCTTTCCGTGAAGTGATTATTTCGTTGAATGCCAAAATCGACGGACGCGCAAGCTGCTGTGTTGTTTTACCAGGTTCTCCCTTCGGTCCCCTCATTCCCGGAGAACCATCTAATCCATTTGAACCCTTCGGACCCGTTTGACCTGGGATTCCCACGCTTCCCTTTTCACCCTTTGGTCCAGATTTTCCCGTATCACCCTTCAAGCATTTTATTCCTGTTTCCGTGCAATATTTCAGTATTTCAGTTGCCACCGACGATGCCACTCGTTGCTGCATAGGCTGAGTTGCCAACTGCGACGGAGCTTGTCTCGCTTTGCGGTGCAAGATATCTGTTCAGTCAAACGCAATCGAAGAAGATGAAAATATGTAAGCAGGCAACAATCTATATTGAATTGGCCAAGCTAAAATGAATCACACGGCAAACCTTCATGATTCATCTTTGAGTTTTGGATGATCTGCGCCAGCTCATCAATCCTGCTCTCAAGTTGCGCACATCTGTGAATGGCAAAGGCACTGAGTGTAACGCATGCCACAATCACCAATGATCTGAGGCATACATTTCGAATGGTATGCGATGCAGGCGATGTGCCATCATCTGTTGTTCTCTTCTTGTTGGCTGCCATCTCCAACGACGACAGAATGCGAATGGTTTCTGATGGTTCAGTTCCTTCCGTTCGTGCTACTGAGAAATTTCGATTTGGCAACATTCCAAAACAATTTGACAGTCAGCTTCTTTGAAATTCTGCTACCATTGTCGCTAGCCATAAAGGTCATGGGTTAGGGTCAGTCCTGTCGACCTATAGTCCACAAAGAGAAGATGACACCGTCGTCATGACGTCATCATCAGCTGAAGGCAATCCCAACCCACACCACGGAATCTCTCAAAATTAGCACAATGTGTTGCTCATCGACATCTCAAAGTGCTCGCGACTGCTCACAACTAACATCGTACTAATTTTGAGCGATTCCGTTGTGGTAATGGGCCGGTGGGGACTTGGGTTGTTGGGGGTGATGGGTCAAGTTGACCTTCACACAGGCGATGGTAAATAAGCCTGTGAGCAACATAGAGAGACCACTAGATGAGCACAAATTTCAAATGATTTATTTCTAAGATTCGTAAGGTTGTGGCGTTGACTTCATGGGAGTGACTTCGGCGAGCAGTGGCGTAGCCAAGGGGGCAAGGGGAGGCAGTCGCCCCCCAATGCTCTTTCAAGTCATAAATTAAACAACTTGAGGTGAAATCCGGTGAGAAACTAGTTGGTGGTGAGGGTAATCCTTTTCTGTAATATGAATATTAATGTCTTACTGTGAGTGAATCGGGAATCTATATCATTATTTTCACTGGATTCATCATCGTCATCAATTCGATGTAAACAGGGATGCATTCTACTGGGCCCAATTGAATGATCTCCAGAAATCGTCGCTGCTATCAAACCTCTTGGCAAAAGCTGTTGCAGATGAGAGGAAAGCCTCCATGTCTACTGCCCTTGAATCGGAGCCAGATTGTTTTGGAGAAGTCCAGTTGTTCTTAAAAATTGCTCTCACACTACCTATGACTTCTGTCAGTGCTGAGAGAGCAATAAAACTGAAGCTTAGATCAACAATGATCAAGGACCGGCTGGAGGGGCTGTAATGCACATTACCAGGACAACATTAAAGCACCAGCTTCAGAAACATGCTTTGACTTGCGGGTCTTCAGCATTGTATAAAATAGGCTCCAAACAGATTACAATACAATAAAATAAAGTCGTGGTATCGTCAAGTATCTACTGCGTCATGTAATGTTCTCTAGTACAGTAATTCAATGACGACACGGTTCACTTGATGAGTAATTATTCCACACTGAATATTTTACAGTGAGTGGGGGTGTGATATCATTCGCCACATAGAAACGAGGCTACCACAGGGGCTGCTACTTATGTCGATTGAAAACGACATCTTGAGCTCTGTGTATAATTAACAAATAAACAACTTGTCTGCAAATTTTGCAAACAGGAGTGTGTAGTGGCCGACGCACGTCTTTTGTTATGTAAATATCTATGTCGTAATTAACGTAATCATGTCAACTATAATAAGTCACCGCGTCAAGCTGTAATCAATCCTCTTTCGTTTCTATCTCTCGTTGTGTCAAGACCTTGTGTTGCTGCGTCCGTGACATAGAGCTCTGGCTACTACGGTCAGTCGGTCATAGATCTCTTCGCCATCTCTCCCTGTCACGGCCAGCTTCCTACCAAATATATTATATCAAACAACCAACAACCATCGTATTCTATTATCTTCTTAAATGGTACAAGTGGCAGAAGGATGATGCTTGTTTGATGGTTTAAATTATCGTGTATGTTTGTGTTATGATTTCAGCCACTTCATATTATATTCTCTAGTTTATTCAAGCGTTTCTAGTTATTTGACACTTATCTTCATGTCACAACACCTCCAAGGTAAGCGAAACAAATAGTTTAATCAAAAGTTATGGAAATGACTGTCAAACTTTTATTGGTAGAGTAATAATGTAATTCAGATGCAACGTAGCCTGATGAATTTCTCATAATTGGTTCATGACTGTGGATGGATATCACGCAATTATTGAACGCAAACAAAGTTTACTGCAGCAAACATTGCAACATCTTGTTTTATACACAGTCGAAATGATCTTTGCATGCAGAAAACAAAACTCTGTGTTCTTGCAAGTACACCAACCCCCTAAAAACTTTCGCCTCCGGTGGGGTCTGGGGAAGCCACTTCGCGGCTGCTGCGCAACCGCTTGCCCCTCCAACTAAGTTTAAAAGCTGGCTACGCCACTGGCGAGTAACAAGACCAAGTTCGCCAAGCTTTGTAATTCGTCTGTTCTGCCCTGATTTTTCGTAAAAAGTTTGCTAAAATAGGCTGATATTTTGTCATGGACTGCTTTATGAACCAAAAATAGCAGATACAAAATAAAATAGATATTGAATAATTATTATAAATGTCTATCACAATCGGAACTACTTTACTACTTAGAGTAGAACTTACAGTAGAATAACAACAGCTGATTTTAGCAAACGCCATTTTGGATTCATACCCAGGCTTTGAATGTCAACCTTCACTTTCGTCATCAAATCAAACCTATCATGAAGATTGTGAGGACTGATTTGAAACGGCGGCGATACTCATTTACCACTGGAAACGGCCAAACAGTGGTCAAATACTGAAGGAATATACTATAAATTTACTGAAGCAAGTCAGGTTAATGTATGTAGTCTCTAACTGGCTGTTCGTCCTTTTCTTTGCTGCCCTCTGTTGCAAATAATCGAAGCGTCTGTGGTCAACAGTGCATTGGATGTTTTGTGTTTCCCTTCTGCCGGATTGCAATTGACAGGTGTTCAACTCAGTGGATTTTACTACAACGAAGTCAAACCTGTGCTGCGATTGAGCAAGCACACTGGTATAGCAATGGCCAGGGTACTATTCCAGTTGTTTTGCAGCGGAGTGAGCTGCAGGATCGTTACCTCGCTGCCTTGAATGCATGCCTCTCCCCATCCTGTTTTGTCGTGGCTGGCTACACAGAACGCAAGGTAAAGATGATTCGTACTCAGAATCCCGACAGAGTCCATAGTACGATCAATCCTGTAGACCCCACTCCTGTTGATGACCACACGGCTACAGTTAACCAATTGGAGATGCTGCAGCGTATGGTAGAGTTCTCTTACAACCGACTGAAGGGCCTCCGCTCTGGACAATCCTCATCTCGTGGAATTATTCAACAAGAAATACAAACGCTGGAGGTTCGTATTATTATCTAGATTGATTGTTACAGCCTATAATTCCTTAATTGTTACACAGGGATATCTCATCTGTTCTTATAAGATGTAGGTCTATGTCATAAATTACAATAGTATGCATCGATAAATACATGCTCCTTTTCAAAAGAGGAGCTGTCCTGCACTGAAATAGGTGGTTCTCCAGTCTGCAGAGTTGAGATTGGAATTTCCACGAAGATGTTTCCCAAATTAGACTGTTTCCTTGAGTCCTACTTCAGAAATGCCAAGCTCGGTCCTTTTCTTGCTCCTCCCTCTGTCCTCAGCAAGTACTATCACCGCCAAGAGCCAGCTGAATATAACCTTGTTCTGTAGCCTTTATGATTCATAACTAGAATGGTAGGGATCTTTAGGTCCATAAGAATGACTGAGCCTTGTCGATCCTTCTTTAACAAAAACTATGGATGCTCTTTTATGGAACTACCTTTGTCCTTGACTAACTAAGTGTTGTCACACTAAGTAACTAGGAACTCCTAGAGCAGCCGTGAAGCTAACCAGTGCTCCATAACTGGCCACCACTGCTTGTCGTATTCTACCCGTGTAAGAATATCGCTCGTGTGTGGGCAGTTTTCCAGTCTGCAGGATTATGTTGCAGCAAACACTGTTCATACCTGGTATTTTAATTCAGTCTCTTAGTCGTCATACGCCTGCGGCGCTTTGGCGGCCATGATGGCTTCTCAGCTCCATTGCATGACTGCGATCCGGTGCTGTGGGGATTGGGTGACGGGTGGTAGCCTTCTCGACAATGGAGGACACTGGTGAGCCATACCAACGTCGAAGTCCATCAATCCAGCGCTGCCTTGGTCTACCTGGAGGGCGCTGGTAGGAGATTGGCAAACTGTCAATCAGCGAAGGATGGGGTGTGTGGCGCATGAAATGCCCAAGCCAGCTGTATTGTCGGCTCATAACCATAGAAAGACCGGTCGACTGGGAAGTGCCATGGCACATCAGCCTCTCACCGTCCATCCCTGGTATTTTAATTATCTCCATTTAATCATTCCTGCTCAAATGCTTCCAAGACAACACAGACATACAAGGCTTCACATCATTGCATCTTGATCCAAGTAACAATGACATCTGAACAAATATAAAGTCACACATAGAATAACTGCATTGATTTGCAATATAGCTGAATAACAATACAGTGAAACCTGTCTATAACGGTTAACTTTGGGACCTGAGGAAAATGACCTTTATAGACAGGTGGCCTTTCTGTCCAGATTGATTTCTATAGAAAGTGTCATTTTGGAGTTATGAAAAATGGCCTTTATACACAGGTGGCTGCTCCATAGAGGTGGTCACTAATAAAGGTTTGACTATATAGGTAGGAGATATCCGATACAGTTTATGAACAAGAGAACAGGTAACGAATATGGCAGCAGGGTCGTCGTATCCAGTAAGGCACTCCAGAGTGTCGCTGAATTACTTTCTCTCATTTTGCTATGTGCGAGTGAAAACTGCAAAATTATGAAAATAATTGTAAATTTCAGGCCATTAAATTAACCATCCAAGATTTGTAAGCCCCTATCCGCTCCGTGGAAAAAAGCTTTGTAAGCTTATTGGATTTTTCAGAATAGATGATGATGATGATGATCCCCTCTGAATCGTAAGACGAACCTAAGATGCTACCTGGATGACAGAGAACTAAACCTTTATGATGCCATTAAAAATCAGAAATTTCAGTTTTTAAGTTCTAGGCTGTAAATGTTGTAGTGAGATGATCGTACCTGTAGGCCTTTATGATTTCTCGTAAGTACAGATTTACCATAACTTGTCAGGCTAGAATTTCAGTCCAAACTTGCTGAAAATTTCAATGAAACACCGAAGTTGCTTATCTAGTTATTGACACATTTCTTGATTGTAGTCAGTTGACTTTAAAGCAGTTCAATTATGATGATCTCTGTACTTTGAAACCTGTCTTGATTGGCCACTCTAGGTCCTAGGAACGAATTAAGAGCAGTCTTTTCAAACAGGTTGTCTTTTAATTCTGAGAAATCGTACTAACAAACACAGAAACATCTGCTAAGTCAAACGGCTCCTAAAGCTGGGTTAACGGAATGAAATTCGTTACTTGCAACACAGGACCTAATCATCTGCACACAGTGCACCTTAAATATTGCTTCGCCTTGCTGGGTACGACTCGCCATTCACGCAATGCAACAGCGTTTTAGCGGCTATGAAGTGGAAAGTGACACAGGAAGCTCAAGTTACATAAGAAAACAAAGGCCTTCATCCTTGTAGTTGGGAAAATACATATAGCATTCATTTCAAAGTTGGAGGATTCCATGATGTCAAGCTCATCCAAGCAGAAAATGAAACTCTGTTGACGGTCGTAGTAATTATTTCTGTATATTGTAATGCTTAAGGAGGACAACCCTGCTGCAAGGCATTGTTGGAAAGATTGAGAGTACTTGGGTGCACTCGCTTGTAAGCAACAGTGTTTGTGAACATTGTTCATCCAGAACAATGACCCTGAAAGCGACCAATCAAGAGTCACATTTTTCTTTCATTGCTCACAGTTCTGACAAATAAGCTACAGTGTAACCCCGTTAATATCACCTCGGTTAATATCACAACCCGCTTAATATCACTTCAGTCTGAGAACCAAGCTCTGTCAAAATTAACTATTTTTACCCGCTTAATATCACGACCCGCTTATTATCACGATTTTTGACAGGAAAATTATAGTGATATTAAGGAGGTTTCACTGTACTGCTAAGAATTCTACTTGTGTCCACTTTCATTTTTCGAACTGTGCATGCAGAATGAGTGATCTTTGCAAATCGCTTGAGTCTATTGTTCGCTTACTTATTAGTTGCGTATTTTTCTGCAAGTGTGTGACATGGGTTTAGGGTTTTACACTGTAGTTGCTAGTAACGTCTCCAGAAGTGATGCTTATATATAGTATATGTTCGGCCTCAATGTCAAATGCTTTTCCAACTGACACCATAATTATTGTCAACATTTGATTGAGAAACATAAAAATTTGCTACTATGTATGCTTAAGCTGAATTTTTACCCCCAAATTGATTGTCTTGAAATATCATTTTGTCTTATATACGAGTGCTGTTTTAATGTGTGTTAGATGAGCTAAAATCGATGATTTTTTTAGAAAACTGGGAGTCGTGTTGTACACAAGATTGGCTTATATATAGCAATGTTAATACTGTATGCAGTAGTACTCTACACAGCCAGCTTTTGCAGGGATTTCATCATTGTCTTTCGTGTTGCACTTCCACTACATTTCATTTGCAGGGCAAGATCATGAAAGTGTTTTCTAGACAGATGGCCGTCAAGTTGGAAGCCGTTCAACTGGGCTGTGAAATCAATGACAGCTTCTCAGATTATCCTAAATCAGCCCAATTCTTTGACGTAGTAGAAGTTAGACCGGTAATCGCAGAGGTAAATGTCTACAGCAAGTCACTTGATCTGGCATTTTAAAAATAGGAATTGGCTCTCTATTGACGAACTGTTTGTTCTTCTATAGAGGATGAGTCAGGACTGCACCCTGGAGGAGTATTGCGTCTTGTCTGAGGATGAAGTAGAACAATACTTGCGCTACTACTACGTCCAAGCTGGTGTTTCGTTTGACGCAGATGAAGCAAGACGCCTGAAGTCGGCATTCAGGATCCTTCGCCTTTACACCAGTGAGTCGGTTGCGTTTTTTATATCATGAGCCATATCAGTTGACCGTGATGTACAAGTTGATTGATGAGCTCCGCTAAGGGGCAGTGCTCTTTGCGTCCGTCTACTGCCATGACAATTGAAAAAAAATATTTGACCTCGATAGACCCTAGGTGATAGAAGTCCTATGTGATGACAAACCGTCTATGCAAAATATGAGTTTTTTACCTTGATTTGTGTATGTCGACTTGAAACGTACAAAACAGTTTCTTGGCAATTTGAATCAAATTAGCTGATTTCCAAACGTTGGAACGTATCAAGCTGTGTCTTTGTGTCCCGTTATGTTCTGATAATCAATAAGTTACAATGTAGCGTAACGTTTTTATTGGGAGCAGAACAATGAAACGTGAAGTTCCTCTTGTCGAATTTAAATCCATTGCGATTCATGGCAGCAAACACACTTACATGTCGGGCAATTGTTGAGTGTTAAATTTAAAATTTTCTTCTAAAGGTTCAACTTCTTCTTAAACACAATAACACCAAATCTGCAATCATTATTTTCATATTGTGTCGTGCGATTCTTAACAATAGAAATGGCACCGCAAGCAGAGTTTATAAAAATCATGATAATTGTCTTGCAGCTCTTTTTGGAGCAAGTTTTGTCCGAAAAACATTATCAGACGTAAAATTTCCAAAGCACAGTTACTATACACAGTTTCTGCTATGTTTGTAGGAAGTACAGCTTTTTAGAGAAGTTTAACTGCCGTGCTGCACAAAATAAACAAGTTGGGCCCACAGTGTTTGTATCATGTTGGTAATTCGATATGTCGTGCAATCTATTCTTGAAAGATAACTTCTTTCCCAAGGAAGGAAAGATGATTTTGTTTTGAATTCATCATCATCATTTTATCGATTATTGAACTCGTTTTTTTTTGGATCCTAAATACAGCAAAACAATTTTTATTAAATGTAGTTTATTTTGTGATAAATCCTGTTTGTTTACTTTTGTGTTATTTTGCAAGCAGTTTGCTATAACGATAGGCCTACTTCATTTGCAGGTCGTCTTCGATCTGGCGAGAAGGCTAGTGACCTTGAATGGGACTCTTGGTCAGACACCATGCCAGAGTCACCTGTGCCCAACTCAAGAGCGTCACTTTCATCGTATATGTCGGTGTTTAATTCTCAAATTGACATCAACTCTGTCCAGCAGACAGCAACATTAAAAGTTCCAAAGACAACAAAATCAATGTCCCTCAGCGGGTCTGTCCCACATAGTCCCATATTAGGGGCACGGATGCCCCCTTTGATCTCACGAAGTAAATCGGATGAGGCCAACATCGGTATGTAATTTCTTATCAAGACCTATGATACTACACAGAATCTTGACAAGACGGCGTACCTCAACACAGGATGATTTATCGTAGTATTTGTAGACAAAAGTAGCATGCAAACCATGTTTTAAGAATATGTGTTGTCAGGAAGTGCAGGTCTCACACCCAAATCATGTGAAACAAGGTCCATTGTTAGCTTCATTAGTTTTATATGAACAAAAGACTGGCTGCTGATTTGCTACAGAAATGCCATGCATGCGAAAACTTTGATAGCTGTTCGTTAAACAGGTATACTTGTGAATAGCATCATGGGTGTAAAATGCATTGAAATGTTCAATGCAAACGTTTGAGCAAAGCATATTTAAAATGATTTGTTTCTGAATAACTCAATGGAGGTGTATCATACGGCAATGCAATGTACCCCTTTGCGTATGTAGCTGCAGCCCTCTAAAATTTGTACCAGCTATATCAGGTTGTCAACCATGCATTGCAGTTTTGCACTAGTGTCCGGGGCGCGCAGTGAGAAATTGATGCAATCAGCCTCCTTCAGTTTGGACTTAGTAGTCATTGAGAAGAATAAGAAGAACCACGAAAATCCTTTCGCTTTTTCGATATTACCTGAACTAGTTTTTATATTGTATTGCAGGACGAAGGGTAAACATGGATGGTTTAAAAAGCTCAGGCAGTTTCTCTGGGGAGCATAATTCTCCACGTAAGAACGCAAGCCGTCGTCCTGGCCCTTTGAATTTGACAGTGACGAATGTGAACGGTGACGAGCATTCAGGCTCCTATTATGGTGACAGCGACGCGTCAAAATCAAGATCATGTAAGTAACTGTCGCATTCTCGCAACAATCCGATGGGCACCTCCTAACCGCAGTTTCTCCAAAGGTCGTGCTAACATTGTTTCGATGCTGTTAACATGGCTTTATATTGCAACAGCTTCTATTTCACAATCGCCAAGAACGCCAACGAGATTGAGTCATTACGGCATGGGTCATTCGATCAAGCATCGGTTTTCAACCAAAATGCTGCTGATGTCTTTACAATGTGATTATTGCCAGAAGATCATATTCGTTGGCGTGCGCTGCAAGGAATGCGGGTGAGTACATGGTAGCATTGCTGATGGTAGTGTAACCATGACAGCATAATAGATATACGACTACGTGGTGCAATCTAGGATGCATTGTATTGTATGATATTTCATTTGTTTACAAACTCGTATTCTACTGTGCAAGTCAATAATAGAGCATGTAACAGTTACAATTAAAGGAACGTTTTACAGAATTCCGAGAGTCAAAATAATCAGAGAAAATGAATAAATTACAGAAAATCATTACCTGAAATTGGCTCTTACCACTGCTATGATATACAATTATTTATAAAAACAATTCACGGAGAGCAAGCTTGCTTATGTACAATTTATAAGCTGCCTTACTGTGCATTACAGGCAGGGCCGTTTCAACCAGTAGGCACTCAAAGCACGTGCTTTAGGCCCTCAGTTTGGATAGGCCCTTCTCAATGGCACTTCCCAACATTCTAATGTACAGTATGTTGAGATCTAATGCAGTGGGCAATCAACTGCAGAGTGCTACTGGGTTAATTTTTCTCAATTTGCTGTTTGTGAGCAAAAGCAATATCTTTAATATGCTAAATTTGCCAATGGGTGAACATTTTAACAATAGTAAGTTTTGGGCTAGTTAATTGTTAACAATTAGGCTCCCTTGGGCGAAGTGCTTTAGGCCCTCTCGACGCTTAAACAGCACTGATTGTAAGTTGCTTTTTTGCATCGAGCAACAAGCTGCACAGCTAAATGTCCTGATTTACTTGATCCCTTTGATGACCTGTCATGTTGAAGTACTGCTGTTACTGATCAATTGTAGTTTTAAATGCCACAAGAAATGCTCACAAAAGGCACCTCCATCATGCGGATTACCAGAGCCACTCGAACGTCTGTTCATCGAGACACTCAAACACGATTCATCGTCAGAAGGTAACTTGCTCATTATACAACTGAAACAAAATTGTTGCAACCATGCTGCGATGTGAGGATTCACGATTTTTCTTCAATTTTGTGGAATTTGAAGGCAGTGACTGCTGTTGTAACTGTTCTAGTTGATTAGTATTGGTGGTGTATTCCATTTTCTATAGCACATCAGCACGGGGACACATGGCGCAAAGCAGTAACTTCAATTTCTTATGCGTTAGGCATTTATTATAAAATTTGTATTTGGTGATCACGTCTCGTTCCCTTGTGGAGCGTTTTGGCGTTAAGAGAGAGAGAGATAGCACATCATTTATTGGCATATCACCATGGTAACATGCTTTTGTTTGTGCACATTCAATTGGGAAATTCTGTGTAAGTGCCTTTTCAAGGATCATGCTTTCTAGAAGAGGCCGCGCAAAGATTTGTAGACGGAAAAACAAATTTTTAAAGTGTTGGTATGACACTTGCTAAATCTGTAATATGCCTTTGAAGCAATGAACTGGTTTGGGTCAGATTTGATTGCATGGCCCACAGTGTCTTTTATTTTGTTAACTTCAGCAAACACAAACCAGATCGCATTGCCACAGGAAATGAAGCAGTGTTGTTATGTGTGATTGATGGCTATGCCCTTTGTTTCAGCCTTCAAATTCCATACGTTACCAAACATGAAGCGCACCAACTCCGAGCCTTCCAACAATCTTCTTCACATCGACCAGGAGAGAAAAGCCGGCACGATGACAATCAACCGTAGCCATGGCAACCTGTTAGTCAATGTCGACGATGCTCGCCCCTTGGCATTTCACAACCCCTACACTCATCATGGCCGTCACAGAAACATCTCACAGTCAGGCGACTCTTGTTCAACGACATCATCCGCCTCTTCTGTCCCATCGTCACCTGCAATGTTCCTCGATGCCACACCCAATAGCGCCCCGGCAGAATCAAGAGCATTTTACCACCCGTCATGTGACAGTGATGAGATGTTCTGTTTTACAGGTAAGCCATCAATAGAATAAACCACGTCAATGATTATACTGATGCTGTAGACTGACATCAAATTGCGCAATGTGTTGTAGGAACGGCATATGACGAAGATGGTGACACTGAAGGAGAGACAATGAGCACGGCTGACACCAACACGCTGACAGGGACCATCCAAAGGTAGCCAAGCACCAAAACAGTGCAACTAGTTGTTGTTATCAGTTGTTCTAGTCATTGCCGGCTCAAGCCGGGCAATCCTCTTTAGACCACCCTCTGGATCGTTATCATTGCCATTGACTAGCGTGGGTCGCAGTTGTCGCTGAAGTGTGCATTCTTTTGTTTGCAGTGAGGTGTCAATGCAGAGCATCATGTCGAAGGCGAGTGCAGGGACGAAAAGCACAGACTCGGTAAACACACTTGTTGTTGTTGTTGTTGTTGTTGGCTGATTGATTGATTGATTGATTGATTGATTGAT
>OFHS01000765.1:0-30706 GCA_900245855.1 Calvadosia cruxmelitensis
TGGCAAAGTATCCCAGTGAGAGTCACATAAATGATTGACTAACAAGAGTGTCTCTGGCAAAGTATCCCAGTGAGAGTCAGTGAGAGATACAACGATAGAGATAAATGAAATATAATGGTGAAATCTTTAAAATTGATATGATGCAATAGGTTACTTAAAAATTCAAGAGAATTAATCTGAAATGCCTACAAATGGAAACCTACAAAAATCACGTTCTGACGCAACACTCATTCTCCACTGTAATGCTCTCCAAGAGCTGGATAACAAGCAACGACAAGCTACTCCCTGAGAATAGCATCATCTTCCTATTCATGAATCAAACATGAATATTGTGTCAATGGAGACTACATTGAATTGACTTTCAGGAGGTTCTTGAGCATTTCTTACTTGACATTTACAAAAACTCGCTTAAAGATTTGCCCGCTGTGATGATGCAGTTTTGCTGTTTTGTTTTAACGATGAGAAAATAAACATGTGACTTTGATTCAACTTGGTATCCACATTCACAACCCAAAAGATGTCATAAAAGGGCAAATAGGAGAGCATGACAGTGATCGAAGTACGTTGTGCTGTGACTGTCATGGTGGACTTACTCACCACATGAGAAGGCATGACAATAGCGCTTGTGCTGTCTGAAGCACTGACGGATGCTGAAGGTGGCCTAGCGACATACTCTTGCCAAGGAGGTATTGTTGAATTGTCATCGAGATCAAGATGTTGGTCAGGTATGGCATCAGGAGAGGCGCCGTCTGTTGCTTCACAGCTGGATGCCGATGTGTTGTTGAGCTCCATCCCATCATCCCTGTGAGATGGAGTCGGTTCAATCATAAGATGACCAGCATCCTCGAGCTCTGCGCAGATGCTTTTATCAAGCTCCCTCTCAAGTTGAGTCCTTGCTTCAACGTCATTCCACTTTTCAACTTCTACGTCTTGAGTATCTTCAGTTGCTGCATTTAAAGAGAAACAAGCCAAGTCATAGTTTTCGCATGATATGTTGAATCGCATGCACTTTCGCACACCATACTGCTGGAACATCTCTTCTAGTTAGATCCATGATGACATGTTTAATACAGTTCAATCAAATCCTCCCTGAGCCACACCCCGTTGCCATACCATCATGCTTCAAATGCCTTTAGTTTACGCTAATTGAGACAGTTCCGAGCAGTTCGAAATGAACTTGTAACACAACACCAAAATCTACCATACACAATCGTTAGATTCGTTCTTACATGAATTACTACATCCATGCATCAACATGAAAAAAGAGGACTGGTGATTACCTTGCATTTTGTCAACTGTTCTTTCGCACAGTGGCAATACAGTGCCTCCTTGCTCTTTTGTTTTGCATGATGTAAGCAGTTCAGCTAGTAGCTCTGCCTCGCTGGCTTCATCTGAACTTGGGTTGGAGTCCTGAGCAGAATCTTCATCGTGACTGAAGTCTTCATTGTCAATCTGCTGCTGTGACTCCATGATGTCACGTTGTTGTTTCCTCTCTTTCCTCATCATCGTCTTCAACTCTCCCCTAAGCGCCTCCAGTCTGCCACCTTCAACAGCAAAAATACAACAATAAGCATTTCAAAGCCAGCACTGGATGACAGCTACCGTACTCATCATCATCATTGTTCTGCCGTGATCACGTCATGTAGCCGAGGTGCTGCAATTACCCATCAGCCAATAGTTAGTATCTGCATCAGTTTTGTTGATATTAGAAAGAAATGGCATTGAAATTCATCCAGCGATGTGTGTGATGAGCAGTGCCATTGTTTTGCTGTGCGAGTGAAGAAATCACTTGCAACTCGCTGTCTCCAAACTTGTTTGTGAAACGTCTTTGGTTGCGATAACAGACGGAAAATGCTTTCACGCCACAAGATTGCATTGCCAAGAAACCCGCTTCCTTGATGACATAACATGCCAGTGTTTAATTACATATCCAATGTTTGGCTCTTTGACAAAAAAGGCGGAATCAATTACCTCTCTCAGATGCAAACATGTCCATGAACTCGACTTGAAAACGGCAAAAGAATACTAGTTGATTTATTGTCGCTCAAATGACGTGATGAGGGCAAACTATTTAGCAGGACCGTCAAGGCAATTCACTTTGAGTTACTATCTGTGGGTGGAACAATGACTATCTGAAGCAAATCTATGACTTTGTCAGCCGTCTTTCTTGGAATCACTCCAGCTGCAAAAAACTCCTTGCACAAGAGTGTGACTTGATAGCAAACAATGTGTCGGCTTTGCATAACAATGAATCTCATCATGCATGACGCATGGTTGAAAATAGCAGCCAAAAGAACATGTTCACGTAGAATATGGTCAGCATTCTGTCGATTAGGGCAAAAATACCAGCAAACTTGACTAAAGGTGAAGTGTATGGTTAAGTCAACCATTTGATCATTGATCAATTTCAAAATATTCTTCTGAAAATGGGTCGAAATTCCGGAAATTGATTACCGGTTATTGAAAATATTTTGAGTGCTGGTTTCCAGGGTCTCAAATTGGAGCACTAGCAGGTGGTGCCTTTTCCTGAAAGCAACAAACCTACATTTGGTGGAACTAATTATAAGCAGTAAGAAAAAGGAAAAATTTGATCATTCAAAGTAATACTTAGCAAGGAAAATGAAAAATAAATAATTCCAGTCCTTAACTTACCAGGTGTCTTGGCATTTTTAACAGCATCAAACGTTATTACTCCATCTTTCCAATCCACTTGGTTGGCTTCTGTTGCGTCCTCATGAATTGAGCTCCTTGCACCAAGATGATCATCTGGTAATATTGGCTTGGTGGTAGCAGAGTGAGTGGCTGTGTGTTTCACAAGGCGCTGTTACAAGAAACAACACAGTCATATTCATAACAGATAGCCAACTGCACAAGATAGCTGGGGCTAAGATAGCTGTTGCTCAAGAAAGAGAAAAGGAAAATTGACATTACTACTATAAACAATATTTACAACAAAAAATTTGTGTAAGTTGTAAAATGTCATCACAATTACAGTTTCGTTGCTCGTGCCCATGCCTCGCGATGTCGGGCCAAGCACGTGGCTTGTTCGAGGCTTATTCCAACCGCACTAACATCAACCAACAGTTGATCCATGAATGTTCTAATTGGACGCCCACAGCGACGCGGGTCTGTTGGTTGATTGTCAGGGTTGATGACGACAGCTAACGGGGTCGTTGGACGGCGGATGACGTGTCCAAACAAAGCCAAACGTTTTCTCCTGGGGGTCGCAGAGGCGGGCTTCATGATCGTGGAGCGATATAATTCGCAACTATGGATCGTGCGGGGATAGTGCACATCGATGCAATGTCGGAGAAGAGCCCTGTGGGTTGCGTCGACTTCCTCTGTCAGAGTTAAATATTAGTCGTAATTCGAATATCGAAGTAATTCAAAACTCAAGATCTTCTAATTCTAAGTCATAACAATAAGTGCATCCTGGAAGGATGTGATTTGAAGGAATCAATCAATTTACACTTTCATCGTTGTTTCTATATTTATGGTCCATTCACTCCATTGTTTATCCCTATTGTTCATAGGAAGTCCATTGTTCAGTTTGTTCTCTGCGGTTTACTGATTCGAAGTTTGCATAATTTGAAGTATATTATATTTGTTGGTCTATTGGCACTTAGAATCAAGCCGTTTCCACTGTAGCATACTTTTACTGTTGCTACGTTGAAAAGTAATTTCAGAAAGTAATTTGTAATGATTAGTGTTGCGGTAAAGTAATTTCTAATTGTAATTCGTTACTTTTTGAGATTAATTTATACAGCACTGCAGGTGTGACATAAAATAGAAATAAATACTTGCCAGCCGTCCACGGTGTCATCACCTAGAAACTGATGCACCTCCAAGGACACAACAGGGTGGTATTGTGTCATGATGTATTGAATGTTGACTTGCCTTTCTTCTGTATTACTTTGTCAGCCACGTCTGACCGTGATTTATGGCTTAGGTTATAAGTAGATAGTGCATGAAGAAAGACAAATGTTTTTGTGTGTGTTATGTCAGCAGACCTTCTTCTCAAGAACTTTCAAGCAACGGAATGCCTTACCATTAGCCACTGTTCATTGCAGCTATCCCATTAGAGTCTTTCAATAATAAGCTAGATGAACATTTATTAACTACAAGTATGATAATAAAGTGATTTTAGAATGGATTATTATAGTAAAATTACAGTGATATTATCAGGTTGTAGCTGGACCACCAACTGCCAGAACCATCTATTTGGACCCACTTAATATCCCAACTTGCTCATTTTCACGATTTTTATTGGAAAGCCATTTACACTATATTATTGTGCTCAATGACAAAATGCAAATCTGATTAAGGTGATTTATGTTCTAAGCAGTTGTATCAGCCCGTCTGACCCACAAAGCAGAATGCAATCTGGAGTGATGCATGAGATTAGCCCAATTGGCACACAAGTGAAAAACAACAAGGAACGACAAGGCAGCACGCAAGGCCCACCTTCATGAAGATGCCTAGCTCTTGATCTTTCTCCACTTCTAAAACGTCCTCTACAACATCTTCCTCTTTGAAATCTGATGGCGAGGTCAGTCTTGGTGCAGAACTCAGCAATTGAAATAGACGGCCTGCAGCGGGCAGTGGGTTGTCAGACCTGGATTGAAAACAGATTATAATGTTCAAGCGGTTGCCACTTAATAGAACCTTCATGAAACACCAATGCTAGCTATTTTAATTCAGCACGTCATGACAACAGTCAGGAACAATAGGATTCAGTCCCAGGATTAAAGCAAGTATGTTGGGTAACACGTGGGCCTCGCATGAAGGCCATTCTTCTTCCAAAAAGCTTTTTCCCAAGTGATTTGAAAGTTTGTATTGACCAACTTTCGCTCTTCTTTCAAATCAGTTTCAGATTGAAAATCGACTGTCAAACGAGAAACTCTGAGAACAGTCTGATGTCTGAAATGGTTTAATTAAGCAGGGCTTTATCCAGTCCGTAAGCAATTTGCTTTTTTAAATGGCATATTCTTATTTTATTAACCACCGTTCTATAAAGTGGTGACCATTGTAAAGTAGAAATAGGCCTACCGTAAGTGACTAAATCTCACCTCATTCCAGGCTTCACAGATGAAACTTTCTTTGGAGGCGTGGTCTTGAGCCTGAGTTTGGGGACCCGGCGCAAGAAGTCTTCAATTGGCTTGGCGGCTGGTTGATGGTATTGGATTTTGATGGTTTGATCTAAAATGATTATAGTAAATCTTAATTAGGTCTACATACAAAAGGTAACAAATGACTAGGCTCTTCATTAAAATTTTAATGATGACTATTTGTTTACATTGGTTTTACGGCTTTTGAAATTCAACACACCTATTCGTCATTCGAGCAAGCTATTGTTCTATGTGTAAAGGTAATACCCACTTTTTTTGATGGCAAATTCATGTGAGCGGATGAGCATGAAACTGTCAAAACACGCCGTACGTCACGTTTCGGTGCCGCCATTTTGGCACGACCGATGCAGCGCCGACTGTCTTGGCGCTGTCATGTTTTGGCGCCTTGTCGATGTCATGGACGTTTCAGCGCTGTTAAATCATCGCAAAAAAAAGTGCGAAACACAACGAAAAGAGACTGGGGAGTTGTAAACTGACGACGTCTTTTCCGGAAACCGATCCATGTACCAAACCAACACTGCTGCTTTTGGAGGTTGTGAAATAAACTTAGAAAATGTAACCACTCTACTATGTTGCTATTGCTTCTTGGCTGCATGGTCAGAGTCTGACTCAAAATAATATTTACGATACTCACGTCCGTTCGATTGTCGACGTTGCTTACGTGTTAATAACAAAGTGTTATCAATGGCAAAGCCGCTTACCCTGATTTGAACTGTGCGCTTTCAAATGAGTTTGAGTGGGTTTGAGTTTCACATTAGAAAACTGATTCATTTTACATTTACGTCAATTTCCAAATAAAACCGAAGTGTTGTTTTCTTCTGCTTGTCTTGTTGTTAACTGAATGCCTGCATGATTTGAAATTATAGCAAAAGTACTTTTACTTTTCTGAGAAAAGTACTTTTTGACATAGTACTTTATAATTTTACTTAAGTACTGTCTTGCCTTTACATTAGCTTGAGTAAAAAATACAGTACTTTGCTGAACACTGGACATCATACACCTGGCCAATGCAACACGGCTATATGGAATTCGTAATAACTGATGTTGCAATGTGTTCTGTTTGTAGAACACAACGTGTAGCCTATGTATCTTGTCATTCAATTGTAAGCCAGTTTGCACAACAAACTTTATCAGTTAGCAAGAGCATTTTATTCAACAACAGGTGCAGCTGCCATCCCTGTTTTCAAATACCCTGTTGAAGAAAAAGATCAAGAAGACAGAAGGGCCAGCGAAAAGAATTAAGAGTTGGAACCTACAGCTGAACCGAGCCAGCAGTAGCAGCATTATATAGTGCTCTACACAAACAGGCGTGCTGATTCAATATCTTTTCTCTATCATCCTGCTAGTTTAAAATATATTCATTCTCATCTGTGCTCATCACGAGAACGCACAACTCATCAATTAGATAATATACTTGTACATCAACAAAATTGAAAAAGAAACAGTTAATTAGTAAAACAACTACCGTAATTACGCGGTGTATAAGTCGATTTTTTTATGTCTTAAAATGATGGTCAAAATCGTACTCGACTTATACTTGGAGTCATCGAAAAAACTAATCGAAATTCTATGAATTCTTTGTTTATAAAAAAGTGCTAGTGTTCCGCGGCACCTCAAGAGGGGAAAGAAAGATTGTTTGGTGAATCGCAAACTAATTGTTTCAGGTCTTAGAACAACCATTTTGGAAAGTACTGCTGTTTTTTTTCTCGCAAGAATTGGAAAGGTTACTCTAGTCAGTCTTGGAAAAAGGGCAGCTATCTTTATCACGCGACTGTTTGTTTACGTTTGCTTTACGGCTTTTGAAATTCAACACCTATTCGTTATTCGAGTCAGCTATTGTTCTAGGTGTACAGGTCAGCCTATTATCTTTTGATGGAAAATTCATGTGTGGCTGTTCCTGAAACGGAGAATGCACGTGTTCTTTGCGTTGTGTTCAACAGAGATGGAAAGAGAGAATGAAGTCTGGCTCTGCTTTGACAACAATCATGATTCTCAGAACTGATAGTTGTCTCAGAGCAAATAGCTGGCTTACACTTGGTGGATATGCAATGAGAATTAAAAAGAAAGACGTCCCGTTGTGAAACATCAGAATGAAACGTGTGTGAAGCAGATGTACAAAGCAATGTCAAATTCCTACTCCTGCAAAAGTGGACCCTTCACTTGTGCATTATTTGTTTACTTCCTGGAACCCTAATAAAAGACGTTAAAATGCAACAGAAATGGGAGGAAAGCTTTGGTCATACATTCCTAACGAATTACGATTGATCATGCAAATACCGATGGAGCGTTGTGTCCAGCGCCAAGCGCCCAATTTTGCACTCCACTTATACACGGACATTAGTGTTTTTCTATCATTTTGCCTTATAAATAGGCGTCGACTTATACACGGTGTCGACTTCTACATGGCAAAATACGGTAATTGGCAGACTTTAGAGATCAATTGTTCATTTATGCACTAACCTTTGCCTTTTTTTCAAATTAAAAACTACATTTAAGTTGTTCTTGCTTTTTTCATAGATTTATGTGACGTTGCGCTATAACAAACAATCTCGTTTCCATGTTGTAGCCTCATTTTCACATCACACGTAATATAATTCAGCAATTACTTATGTCTTCAAGTTGTGTAATCTAAAATAAAGGCTTCAAGTAAGCTAGAGTGTGTGTAGCTTAAATGTATTGGGCCGCAACCAACGCAAAGCTAAAGAGTCAGCTCTAAACAAGACAAACCTCGGAGCAACCTTTGCTGTTCACTCTCCATTTCCACCAGCTCTGCTTTCTTGGGTTTACGTGTTTTTGACTAAGAATGAAAATTCAGATAAGCATTAGTAAGAAGGATCTATCAACCAAAAAACCCTAACCATAGTTGATTAATCTTGATTGGCTGAGAAGAAAAGATCACTTATGAATTGTCAAGCTTTGTTAGCATATCAAATTTTGCAAAAGTGTCAACTGTGCTAACAGAATGTAAACCAATACTAGGGCTCCGAATTGAGACCCCGGAAACCAGGACCCAACATTTATTCTGGGAACCGGGAATGGATTTTCCCGTTTCTCTCCAGGAATTTGTTTGCACTTTCCTGCTTTTTGCATTTTTGCACACTGCTGTAAAGCTTCATGATCAGTTGATGAGTTTCCAAGTTTCTCACTATTTCTTTACTATGATGCTGTTGAAAATGTTTATGGAATCGTAATTAATGCCGGTCATGACGTTGATCACCTTTGCAGTTGAACTTCATTTGCAAAGCATCTGTTGGTGTCAGATTTCTTTTGTCTCGCAGCAATAGACCGCTTCAAGGAAACGTGCGATCTTGAATCAATGAATCACTTTACGCATTCACCATTCCCCACCGTCTCATTCGCCGGGTTGCCTTGCTTTCGATATTTTGTGGCACTGCTATACACAAGACTTGGATGTTTGTTTGTGCCTCAAAAAAATTTTTGAACTCAGGCTTTGGACATGAGTTTGTTTTGTCTAATTTCTGTTGGCCTTCCGAGGTTAGGCAACACTAACATGCTGCTCGTTTCAATGCACTGGAGCGGCTGCCTCATCAGTAGGCTTCAGGAAAAAAGGTGAATCACCTATAACCTACGTTTTAACCTAAAGTGACATTTTCGGCCAATTTAACTTTTTCTGCATTTTTTATGGATTGTTTAACTTTTTGACTAGTTTTAACACAAACAGCAACTAAATTTCAAAACAATTGAGTGGCTGCGACTGGATGCACTGACAATTTTGCCAAGGTGAAGACAATCTTGAAAAAGCCGGACCCTGACGACGCTGCTGCTATTGCAAAGGACCAAGAACTTGTTCAGGATCCTGACATAGAGACAGATCTGGCCGTCATTGCAACACACTTCTCATGCCTCCCATCGATTCTGACAAAGCTGCACTCCCTTTGGTCAAGTCATTTGGTCTGATGGACAAGGCACAGTCCAAGATCGAGGACATTCCTGGAGAAAGGGAGACCGTCTTAGGGCGAAGTTTGCCGCAGTGATGCAAAAGAATCCTGGGGTCAAGGAGCTACGTTCGATCTCGGATGTCATTGAAGGTGTTGGAGATCTTCATACACTTCCAGATGGTATTGGTCTGGGAGAGATTGCCCAGTTCAAGTACTGCCCTATCTCCAACATCGACATGGAAAGAAGCTTCTCTATTTATAAGAACATCTTGTCAGATCAGCGCCAGCATCTTACCAAATATAATATCAAGAAAATAGTCGTCACAAACTGTTTCTATAATCGCCAAGAGTCTAAGTGATCATTGTTAATGTGTTGGTGGTGTCTATTGGTGCTGTTCGCAACATAAAAACACAAAATTAGTGCTCTAGTTGACCTTAAAATGGTTCCTTAATTTAACCTTTTCCCCGTTTTCGATCATCTTTTTTGATTAATTGTAAACCTAAAAAGGTACCTAAAGTGCCAAAAATATTAGCCTTTTTTCTCGGGGCCTACTCATCAGCCTTCGTTATTATTCAACCACAGCCAACAAGTCTTAACTTTCGAGGATTTCTTAAAGTTGAAATTAATTTGCCGTGTTGGCAACAATTTGTGTAGTCCAAGTCACGACCAAACCGGTCCTGCTTTTTGTTTCAACAACATTCACTACGCTGTCTCATCAGCCTTCGTGATGGCTAGTCGCCGTAAATTTTAGCGGATTACTTTGACTGGAGTTACTTAGGAACACCGAGTTGCCCACACTCTCAGTCTTTTCGTAGAGAATTTACTCGCGTTGGCTATCTTTCGTTTGTATATTTGTGAACAGACATCTGAAGCTTTGTATACTGTGCGAAAACAATCAAAAACAAAAAGCAGGACTCGTTTGGGTCCCGGGTATCAGTTTCGGGAAACTGAGAATGAATTTTCCCGCCAATTCGGAGCCCTAACCAATACCCTAGACTTGATAACAGATGACATCTGTCAGTGCATGGCCGAAGGCATGTTGATAGGCAGTGCAATGGAAAACATGTTTCTTTTCGAAGTCTTGACGCTAAATCAGTAAGAATGCATGACGAGCTACGCCACCTGCAGTGACCGGCTTTCGCACAAGAGCTTCCTACCCTTTCCAAAATGGTACTCAAAAGTAAGGATAGTTCACTCATTTATGTTTTATAGATTGGTTGCGATTAATTGTCAATGCTTGAAATTTGCGCACTTTTGCCCGGCCTTTACTGTTATCATACATCGAGGCCAGGGTATTTGACCACGTGCTATATAGTGAAGGTGATAGCAGCGCCACTTTTGTCGATCTTCTTTAGCCTACATAAAAACTTTGATCTGAAATCGATCGGAAATCCTGTGAAGCATAGTGTAAAGTTCTATTTAAATAACATGACTTAAATCAGTACGAAATTGGTGGCCATATGCAAGAATGGCCTTGTTGTTGACACTTTCACATAATTTTATACGCTAACAAAGCTTGACCAATCCAACGTGATCTTTTTGTCTCAGCCAATAAAGATTTGTCAACTATGCTGAAGTCCTCATTACCAACAGGCTCGTTGAGGTTTCACTAGGGATGAGCCAATATAGATTTTTGCCTATATACCGATACGATATATCGGCTACCGATAAAAAGTTACTATCGGCCGATACCGATACCGATATAAAGCCATAACTTTCTAAAAGCGAAGTCAAACAATACATAACCCATAAAGCAACTCAAAACAAACCAAAAATTCAGCTTGCCATTTCATGGTTTGATAATCAATAAGATAAAATGTCATTTGAGTGATTGAAGATGAACATTTTGATCATAAGTTGCTGAATAGCCGTCCGAATTGAAAGTAACACAGGTGAATGCTGCACATATGACGGTTTTCTCAAAAGGAATATAATGGAATTTTACATCGGCTATCTGCCGATATGCTTTTATTATATCGGGCCGATAACCGATATGAAAATATCGCCAATATATCGGCCGATACGATTATCGGTTCATCCCTAGGTTTCACGTGCCGCTACAAAGCTGCACAAATGCAATTATTAAACAAGGAGATCCAGCCACAGCTAAATCAATCAAGAACACTTTGAAGCGGTTTGCTATCATGTCACATCTAAGTACTTTTTTTTCTAAGATCTGCATTTGAATATGTGTTTAAGTGATGAAAAGGCGTAAAGATCTGAAGACTCGCCATGCAATTTTGGCCGTCTCATCAAGCATTTACGTCAGCACACAGACCGCCAATCAGCGCCCTCCATCAGTGGCTATAAATGTCTTGTATTTTGTAACATCACGCTTTTGCAATCGGTACTCTTGAGCCTTCGGATGGGCTGGCTACTCTCCGTCGTATCTGCTACAATTATATATATATATACTACATGGTCCACTTGCCTATTCATTCATCAACGCCTCAATCTACATACTTTACAAAATTATTGTTTGGCTATTTTCCAACAGTTTACGTATCGTTGGCTGGGTTGGATTGGCTACCGCTTCTTTAGAATGTAGCTGCTGGTGAATTAAGGGAACACACCTACCTTCTGCTTCCTTTTGCCATGTATGATATTATCGAGAGAGACTTCTTCTCTTAACTCTGACTGACGGGAAATTGTCTCAGCATCATTATCACTGTTTTCATTGTCAGCCTCGTCAGAGCTGCTGCTGGAAGAATCACCATCATCACCAGGCGCAACATCCATTTCCAAGTTTCTGTATTTCTGTTTCATGCGCTCAAGGTCAATGGTCTTGCTTGGTCGTCTTGCCAACGGACTGCCAATTACGGTCAATGGTTGGCTCTCACCAGGATCATCAGCCAATGGTTGGTTTCCATTTAGATCTTCAGCAGGTGAATGGGGCTTGCTTTGGAGCAAGTCGGTCTGGATAGCATTGTCTTCATCTTCATCATCACTGACAATTCCACGTTTCACAATCTTTCTCTGCTTGCATGACAGACTCCTTCTTACAACCACATCATCTCCATCACTGCCAATGTCTGACGACTCCACGGCTGATCCATGCTCGTATGAGTCCTGTTCCTGTCAAAATGAAACAACACGTACTGCTTGGCTCAAAGAACAAAGCATTGACAATAACCAATCATTGCAGTTCGTCAAATAAATAATTATAATAATCACTATTGTGCCAGGGGAGATGGAATATTCTATGACGTCAGAGAACAGGCTGCGAAGTTTGGAGACAGTCCAGTCCTGGGCTAATATTCAAAGGAATATCTAAAAGACATTATCATCATTCATTCAGAAAATCCTGTAAGCCATATGACTTTTTCACGGAGCTTTCATCATGCTACTGACCTTGCTAGGAAGAGAAGAGAAGTCTTCTTGATGTTGTTTCTGTATAATTAACGCCATCGCAGCTCTTTGCCAGCAACTCCACTTCAGCCAAGACAGAAATGCAGCCAGTCAATGTTCGAATGTCAACTTCAGTTTCGCGCCACGCCATAGTGAGACCGCCTGTGGTAATGAGGCTCATCCATCAGGCTGGTCTTCGTCATTATTTCACGGTGAGTGCAACACAATCTTCTGTCTTTTGACCGCGAACGTTGATCATGTGAGCCGGCCTGGACTTGGAGTTTGTCTCTGTTCCAGTGCAAGATTGCTTGCAGCAGCTCATTTACATCGGCTTTACTATAAATGTCTGTTGATGAATGTGGAATGGTTCTATCCGGTTGACCATAAACATGAGACCACGTGTGCTGGGCACGCTGTGTAAATTGCTGCAGCGACGCGCGTACACCTGTCTGTCGTCGACGTATGGGACTTGGTGCTGCATTGGCGGCCTGTTATTACTGCTAATATCATGTGTCCAGTTTGGCGAAGTCCTGTTGGAATGGAGCTTGAATCGCTACTCACAGAATTTCGATACGAATCGTGATGAAGGACGGATTTTAAATGACGAGAAGGATTGCTGTTATCCGTTGCCAATCGACGTAGTGTACACGTGGGTGAACGGTACTGATGCCAGACTAATAACAGAGTTGAACAAAGCCAAGAAAGTTTACCTAGAGAGATGTAACGCGACAGAGGCGGCGGCCGCACGCTCTAGATACAGCTGGGGGTCTGGTACTTGTCCTTATCCTAATTGCGTTGCAATCAATGCCATTGCTATTGTGGGACTACCGCAGAATATGAGCCTCGCTGATATCAAAAGGACTAAGCTCCTACAAGTTGCTAAGCATCTGGATCGAAATGTGCTGGGAGACCCACTAACCTCGGTCTTGTATTTTCCAGAAGGAACTAGTCTCTCCCAGATAGATAATAAAACAATTACGCTTTCATCAGGAGAGATAGTCAACATGTCGCGAATATTTTTAACAAGCACTTTAGAAAAAGGAAAGCAAAGACTAGCAAAAGATGCAATTATTCACGATGTGCCAGATGATGTTGTTGGCATTGAGATCAAACGAGCTCTTGGTTTGCAGGACATGAAAGTAAAATCTGTCTATGTTTACAAGAAATCTTCTATTGCTCATGTAGTGTTTCATAGTGAGGCTGATGCAAGGGGGGCAATATCAGCAAGAAGAGGCAATCTGACGTTGGAAGGTAGCAAGATCCGCTTCTTTCCTGCCACTCTTACCTGGAGGCCATTGCATCCTCCTCTGGATTTGAACATTGGTGAAAATGAAGACATTTCTTCAAGCAGGTTTGCTGACAATGAAGAGCTGCGATACTCTTTGAGATCCATTGAGAAGTTTGCTCCTTGGGTTCGCAACATATATATTGTAACCAATGGACAGATCCCATCATGGCTAGATGTAAGCAATGAACGCGTAAAGATTGTTACCCATTCCGAGCTCTTCTCCAATCAAAGTCATTTACCCACATTCTCCTCTCCGGCAATTGAAACTCACATTCACAAAATCAAGGGATTATCTGATAAATTCATTTATATGAATGATGATGTATTCTTTGGTGATTATGTTTGGCCAGATGATTTTTATACTCTCTCCAGAGGTCACAAGGTCTACTTAACATGGCCGGTACCCAACTGTAATGACGGCTGTCCTTCCTCCTGGATTCATGATAAGTACTGCGACAAAGCGTGTAATGTGTCGGAATGCGACTGGGATGGAGGTGACTGCCTCAACAACTCAGTGATATTGTGGCAACAAGGAGTGCTGCAGAGCTTAGCTCATCAGTCGTATGGCGCCTATTGCCATGCTGGCTGCGCTAACAATTGGGTTGGTGATAGGTACTGTGATGGTAACTGCAACAATGCTGACTGTGGCTTTGATGCGGGTGACTGTGGCCTTGAACAGTTTCATAAGCTGCATTCTTTTACCCTACCCCCAGAAAGCAATACCACATTGGCAATACCGGATGGCATCGCAAGCTTTTATGTAAATCTTACCAGCATCTTTGGACGCGGGGAAGTTACTGAGGCCAGTTTTGAACCTGTAGCAGTACTTCGCACGGCAATTCTTTCCAGTCCTTTTTCTTTATTGTCTGTTACTTTGCACAGAAATTTCAGCCAAACTATTATTCCTTTCCATTTGTTTGGCTACAAAGACACAAATCACTCACAAGCAGTTAATATTTGGTTCAATGTGTCTGTCAACACTGCTGCTGATGTTGAACCAGCAAAGCCAACTTTATTCCAAGTTGAAATTAACACTACCTCAGAGATAAAGCTGTCTGTAACAAAACAGCTGCCAAAGACTGTTTACAGGAAGCTTTCAGGAGAACTGGATAAGTTCTTTTCTTCGTTAGATTCCATTGTAAAACGTAATGACTCTGTGGTGGATCGCCAAGCCTTAAAGCTCCTTGGAGTGCAAGAAAGTGCTGTTATGGGCAAAAATAACTCAGACTTTCTTCAGAGATTGCTACATAGTAAAGAAATTGATGCAAGTATGTTTAGAATATTTCCATGGCTGGACGACTTGAAAGACACAAAGCAGATGACCCAAGGAATACCAAGCAAAGCTCCATATGCCCAAAACGATAGCAGAGTAAGTGAGGCTGCATTTTAATGATTGGTTCTGTGTTACATTGCAATATCTGTGTAGTCTTGTTAAGCTCCTGAAGAACTCATCCAATTCACGTTACAGGCAAGCAGTGGCTTATTTGTCGCCTCTGTCATTATGTCTTTGCTTGGGAATGTAGCATCACAATCCTTGACCTCGTGCTTCTCAATGAGACCGATCTGAAACTTGGAATAGAAACGTAAAAAACACTGAACTTATTTCTGTTGGCATCAATTGCTATTACAAGAATAATACTTCAACCTGAAATTTGAGCAGTTTCTAGAACCAGAGTACTCTGTCTTGATCGAACCCCAGCCATGCCACCCTAAGACTATTGACGGCTGTTTGATATGATTGACACATCCAACTATACATCCCTCTTTCCTAATACTTCCCAGCGGTAGACTAAATTGTCTTTGATGGCTTATTCTATGTGACTGTGTCCATGTTCAACGTAAGTTTTGCTTACTCATTCAATCTCTGAAGTTGCAAATACTATTTTGATTTGTTTTTCAGAGCAGCAGAAAGATCCTGTGGCTCAATCACCTCAGAGCAGATGACATTGACAGAGGTCAACTACTATATGACAAACTACCTGCCAAGGTCCATCGGCAAATGAAGCAACATGGTTTCTTACCTTGGGAAAGGAGGTCCACATTCAGTGAACTTGAAGAACAGATCAAGCAGCTTGATATCCGTGAGATGTACTCTGCTGGGAGATTCAGGCAGCGCCATCTGCTAGATACATTTGCCAACAGCCTGCATCACGTTGGAAAGATCTACAATCGAGCATTTGGTTATCAAGCGCGTAAAGTGCCAGCTCATATGCCTCATTTCGTTGATGTTAACATCATCAGTGAGATGCAAGCAAAGTTTGCAACACAATTTGACGTAACATCTTCGCACAAGATCAGAAGTTCTGATGACATGCAATTTGCTTTCGCTTTCCAATATTATGTGATGAGTCTACCTGCCACTCTGAACGTAACAGAATTGTTTAAAGAATTTGACACCGATCGATCGGGTGAGTAAATAGTAACAATTTTGGCTGTCAGCTGATTTAGATTTGGTTAGATTGTATTGATTTTATCCTCCGCTATCTGTCAATTGCATGAGGCACATACTGCTTGTTCTAATTACCAACATATTTAACTGCTGTTGCGTAAATTGCACAAACACATCAACGTCTCCTATATTGAATACTTGAACGCCTTCTCTGTTGGTAATTGCGCTTCTTTTTAACCATGCATTAGCATTGCAACATTGCCGCATCAGCACAAAGTGAATGGCTACTCAATGTCAGCTGCAAGCCTAAGCACCTTGAAAATACATTTTAGGCAATTTCCGTGCATCTCCCCTTCCCTTCTTTTCCCGGTCCCCATCGGTAATTCCCAGGGCCTTGCATGCCGTTCAGATGCCCCTTTGACCATTGTAGTCTCAGAACCATTGACTTACGGGTTCTGCCCCATGAAGTAGCTTGTGCCACGAAGCGTTTCCCTTTGAACGGACGAATGACGAAGAGGCACTGATACTGTAGAACCTATCGAAAACGAGGCCTCAAAGGATTGGACAGCCTCTCATTGGGTTTTAATTTCATTGTGAGGTCGTATTAAAAGAGTGCACATATCGTTCTCAACCGCTGCCATTCGCAAGTAAGCAGCTCTCAGCCCACCAATGCCGTGACAACGTGTCTATGCCAATGCCCCATCGTTCCATGATTTGTTTTACAGTTAATGAAAGCAACGCAGAGCCCTTTGTGTTCGCCCATGCGCCATTACCGCTGATGGTGATATCCGCAGCTCTGTGCACACGTCACGTGATCTGATGACTTGCGCTTGTCTTTCAGGGGTGTTGTCGGAGCGTGAGCTTCGCACAGTTGCCGCACGCACCAATGCCTTGCCGCTGGTCGCTGATGTCATCAACCAATTCGAGGAGATGATCAGGAACTGTTCCCATCGCGTGAATTCATCCGATCGCAGTTATCTGCCCAGAGTCACAAGGGAATTTCTTCTGCACTGTCCTTCCCTTTTACATGCGCTCAACTTGACAATGAAGGGTAAAACCAAGTACAAGTTTGAAATTCTCGGCGAAGACAGCATTGCCTTCAAGATGCTGCGAGGGAATTCAAGTCAGGTGTTGCAACAGCTTGATTGGGTTCGAAAGCACAAGAGGAAATTCATCTGTTTGAATGATAATATTGATCACGATGGCAAGGAGGCAAAGCTCCTTCGCGCCATTCTGAAGGACTTCTACGAATCGCTCTTTCCTACTTCTTCCCAATTTGAACTGCCGTATAAATACCGGAACCGCTTTCTCTACGTCGATGAATTTGCCAAATGGAAGCAACAACAGCCAGCAGACGAGATGCGGACTTGGCCGTGGCTGTTGCTAGGGGTGTTGCTAGGCTGCTGCCTTGCTGTCCTTCTGTTGAACAGGATTCGAATGTGCCTGAGGCATGTTTTCAGGGGCATTGTGGGTACGCGTGGTAGTCATGGCAGGCATTACAGCACTTTGCGTTCGTCGCATGTCATCTGAGACCAATAATGTTGAATACCATAATGATGATGATTATTATTATGACGATGTCTTATAACTGTCTCGTTGTGTACTCGTTGTTGCAATGGCAGGCGACAGTAGCCTCCAATCAATATTCGCGACCTCTTTTCAAAGCTATAGCAGTGCTAGTTAGTCAACTCCAATCACCCTCCATTCCCATCAACCAATCGACATCAGAAGAAATTGAGTAATTAATGCACTTCGTTGTCGTTGCGTAGACATCCGTGTAGTCTTAAATCTCTCATAGACAATGAAGCAGCATAACTAGGCTTATGGCAGACCGTGAAAGATAAGGATTCCTTAATCGAAGGCCTTTGACTAATCAAATAATATCACAACCACATCATCTCCTCTCCTCTCGCCGGGTCTGTCGGTGTCCAATGGAAGAGGCAGACAATGCAACCGATTTGGAGAGAGATCTCCATCAGATGTTGCTTTATAGTTGAGAGTCTACTGCTGGGTCTCCAGACTTCGAAGCGACTGTTCCGTTTAGTGTCCTTGCTGTCGTGGATGTCCGGTGCATTGGTCTCACTGCATCACCCATTGCCCTTGTTCAATGTAACGTCAATGAGTGCTTGCTCAAGATCGTAATGCATCAATCATCGTATCCAAGGAAACAATTGCGATTAACTTGTTTATAGGCAAACCAGAAGCAACATTAAAAAAGTGGAAACCGTGCAAGTATAAAACGATCAGACCATCCATAGTGTGTTAGTACTATCATTAAAGGAATGTGATGGAATTGGCATCTTGCGTGCATCACACCAGCACTAATCACGTGTTTTGCCATCAGCTTTGAGCAGGTGCAGATGTCCATCTATGGGGTTTAATTCAGCGCGTCGACTCGTTGTGGCATGGCCTGATCGCCTCTGGTGTCTTTGAATGGGTTCTGGTAAGCCAGTGCCAAATGGATCTGAAACTGCGCCTGTTTCGTCATACTATCGAGCCTATATTCATTTGTGGTTGCGAAACTTGGTTTGTGTCTGAGTCAAGTGCTGTTCGTCTTTCCCAGTCGTTCGATGAACTACTTCGGCACGCTATCATCATCATGTATGTCTGATTGTATGTATGTATTTAATATTATTATAGCAATATTAATACAATACTCGTATAGAAGGCATGTCGTCATGCACTTCTACTACACGGTTTATAAGTTTATAGGTTTAGTAAATTAATCGACGTGATCATCAGCATCACGTATCTTTATTGAAAAAAATAACATTCAAAGAATTCACATGTAGAAGACATGCTTGGCATTTGCACTACATGGTGGATTATAATACGTTGTAATTTACAATATAGCCTCGATCACTCTAGTTCTAAATACTGCTAGAGTGTGTGATGCGACAACTTCATCTGGGGAGTGTGCCACAGACGGATTACACAATCAAAAAATAGCATTGACGGGCATTGATATTCAAAGTGTTCACTTCATAGCGGAAACTATGACCACGAGTCCGGGTGTTGTGGGGCTTGACGTCCTCTGGCAGTTTGATATCCACTCGTCCATGGGCTATCTTATAGAACAGACATCTACTTTCCAGGGACTGAATGTTCAGGTGCCTCATCCTTTGTTCGTACGATGATTGGGCTTCGGTTTTGTCAAAGCAGCGCAGAAACACTTTTTGGTAAACCGTCGTTGTACCTGTTCTATTAGTACTTTAATGATCTCTCTGAAGGTGAGGTGAAAAGACCCGAGATGCATACTCTAGGACTTGTCGAAGGTAGACCTTGAAGGCTTGCATCAGATGAGACGCATCATTCCATTTCAGCGANTCAGCGAGCGCAAGATGTAATTGGAGGTATACAATAAGCTTTAGTTACGATGCTCTGACAATGCAACGAAGACTGCAAATCTGGTCTAGCAAGGACACCGAAGACACGAATAGATCCGTCTACCTTGGGTAAGAAGACGTCGGCAATAGAATACTCGGAATGTCGGTTTCTGCTTCCAATATATAAGACGAAGCATTTTTCGGCGGCGATTTTCAGCTGCCATTGATTCGACCAATGTTCAAAGCGACGGATGGACTTCTTCAAATTAACTATGCTAGGCCGATCGTAAGATGAGCTGACGCTGTAAGCAGTATATAGCTTCATGTCATCAGCAAAGAGCTTGCATGATGATGGTTCGGCTTCCAATATATCCACAACATCATTAACGTATATCAAAAACAATAGCGGTCCAAGGACAGATCCTTGGGGAACACTACTAGTGCAATTGACTTTGCTTGAAAGGCTGTCTCCAACACGCACTTGCTGGGTTCTGCATGATAAGTAGCATTCGATCCACTTCAGTAGGGGTCCGGTAATACCATATGCTNGCTTTGATTTTGATAAGCAACTTCCTATGGGATACAGAGTCGAAAGCCTTGGCCAGGTCAATGTAGACAGCATCAGTACATTTCTTGTTTTGCAGCGTAATCGTCCATTCTCCGAGTGCTTCTAGTGATTGAGTTGTGATGGACTTCTGTTGCATAAACCCATGATGATCGGCAGTGATAAGGCTATTTGATTGCAGGTAATCTACGACAGATGTTTTGATGACTGCTTCCATAAAGCGACAACATGCTGATGTTAAAGAAATAAGTCTGTAATTAACAGGAAGGTCGGCTGGTTGCTTCTTGTAGATGGGACATACAATTGCGATTCGCCATCATCATCATCATCATCATCATCATCATCATCCTGGCAATTGTCAATAGCAGCAGCAAAGTGTTCTGCTCTGCATATTGGTCTTCGCAATCCTCGATTTGATTACCAACTGCATAACTGCACTTTACCAAAAGTTGATCAATCCAATCGCGATCTTGGTGTTCTGGTCAGCCCTGGCCTAAATTTCTCGCAGCATTGCTCTCGCATTGCTCGCAAAGCCTACATCACTACGAATTACCTGTTTGAAATTGTTAACGTGGAGCTACGAGTTTCATTTGTTAAGAGCATTTATCGTTTACGTTCGTCCGATTTTGGAGTATGCCACAGCGGTATTCTCACCCCATCTTCAAAAGGTCATTAATGTGATCGAGAGAGTGAAGAGCAGATACACCAAGCAGATATGTATCCGCTGTTTTGGTAATACTGCTGCATTATACGAGGAGCGCCTCCAACGTCAAACATGGAGTCACTGAAAAATCGACGTATAACTTTGGATTTGCGTATGCTTTATAAGATCGTCAACAAATTAGCTGACATTAAAGTTCCAAGTGAATTGAAGCTGCATCATTTGCCGACACGAAATCACGGTTTGCGTTTCGACATTGACACAGCCAAGCTGAGCTCACGCCACCATTCTTTCAGGGCTGTAAAGTAACTAGTTACTTTAGTAACTAGTTTCTCAAAAAGTTACTTTTTGGGTAACTTTCTGAAGTAACTAGTTACTTTTCACTCAAAGTAACTTTTTGTTGTAACTAGATACAATTTTTCAAAGTAACTAGTAACTTTTCAAAGTTACATTTGTTTACAATTAGTTACTTTTCACTTCTAGACGTTAGTTGATTGTGGGTACCTTTAAGATACAATAAACTTCAAAGCATGCATGTATGCATGAAAAATCCACGGAAGATGGTAAATTGGATTTTTTTTAAATACAGATGTAAATTATACCTTCTTTTCTTATGTTAACATCGATGAAACTAACTTTGAAAGTAACTGTAACTAGTAACTTTTCCTGACAGGTAACTAGTAACTTTTGAAAGTTACTTTTAGAAAATAGTAACTTTGAAGAGTACCTTTTCATTTTCGAAATAAAGTAACTTTAACTGTAATTAGTTACTTTTAAAGGGTAACTTTTACAGCATTCTTTCTACAATCGGGTAGTCAGGGTATGGAACTCTTTGCCAGAAGAAGTGGTCTATTCCAGAATCCAATCAGATACAGATGGCTGTGTTTCATGGAATTGAGGTCACAGATTAATACATTACAATAAAATTCGTACATACAAAATACATGTATAAAATAGTTTTTTCATAAACGCTAGTTTTACCTAAGATGATCTTTGACAACTGAGTTAAATCTGGTTCCACCAGCAACCGTCCTCATATGCGATGGCAGACCATCCCATAGGTTGGCTCCAGCAGCCTGAAGGGAGCGACAATTGCTCGATTTAAAGTGGAAATTATTATTAGTGGAAGATCGTGTCTTTGAAGAGAGTGGAGGTTGGAAAAGGTCTCAGATCAGAGGATGTGCATCATGATGTTGAATTTTCTGCATCAGGGAGAGCTGATAATTCTGGATCCTGGCTTTGACGTTCAGCCACGCAAGGTTGTTGAGCATTTGGGTGACAGGTGTTCTGTAGCCGCAGTCTGGGATCATCTTGAGTCCTCTGTTCTGCACTCGCTGGAGACGGTGGTATGTTAGTTCTTACAGTTCCCCCAGACGACGGCACAGTATAGTCAAAGTATGGCAGCACAAATGCGTTGAAAATGGCAATCCTCCACTAACGGGAATGCACCTTTTGCAATACCCTAATGCTCCTAATTCTTTATTTATTTTACATATAATATAATTTGGGTGATCATCAAAAGTTAAATAACCATCTACGTTAATTCATAAAAATTCTAGTGATTTAACATTTTTAATTTTCTCAGCATTTATATTAATAATTAAATCGTTATCTAGTAATCTATTTGTTTCGTGTCTATTACCTATAAATTTATAATCAGACATCTGCTTCTTAGTGAATTAAGCTAATTAAGCTAATTAAGCTAATTAAGCTAATTAAGCTGGTTGGCAGATAACCATTAATGAATTGCCTTTAAATCGTGGCTTAATAAGCTCTCTAGTTGTTTTTTTTGTCATTAGCACTGACATGTAAAATTGCGTCATCGCGCGTAAGTGTTCAAATGCCTGCACTGGCTTTTGCTGACGGTATAGCCCGTGAATTACCGGAACATCCACGGAAGACCTCTGTCATATCGGGCGACAATCTTATAAAGACATCGTCTGACCTTGGTCGACCATTTCAGGCGACCTGGCACAGCCCTCCCTATCATCTTCATTCGCAACCATGACCCGACAGAGCCAGACAAAATAAGAATTTGAAACATGAAAAAATGTACGCACAGTATATTGGCAAGACCTCATCTGCATGCGCTTAGCCTCTCGCGATGCCCCTGCTTTCCACAAAGTCGATGCGGCATTCTACATTGGATATCAGTCAAGACCATGCATTAGTGTCTTAGTGATACCATTCTAATCCCATATCCACTGAAGCCTCAGAATGTTGATTGAGTCACAGACAGACACGCTTCATGTGTCCCCTGTTCTCTACTCAGACTCCGTGAACATATGGGCCTTCTATCGAATTAGAGACCTTGTACCAGCGGCTGCAGTAATACGACAATAACATGGTATTCCATAGCTGCATGCTTCACTTGAGGCCATTAGACTAACCATCTCACATGAACATGTGTACTTCAGACAATGAGCTTAGTATGACCGCGAACGATTGAAGACGTAGTCGAGGTCAAATGAGCGTATTTTTCATTGCAAATTAAACATAATTTAACTTTGAAAACTGTCCTTGCAAAAAATAAGGATAACATTAATAATATGATAAAATAATAAAAGAGAATGTCGTAAGTTAAAAACTAGCCTGCCCTACTCCGTCTTGAAATTGATTAACTAATAGATCCCATTCCAATTAAGATAGTACGGTTGTGTTCGAAGAAACAACGAGATGATAACAATAATAATACTAATAATGATACCGTGATAACCGCAATAGGGTTCGTCGTTATTATTATGTAGTCGAGACAAGACAAGACAACCTCCAAGAACTGTGCATCGAGAATAACCATGAATAATCCATGCAAGCATTTCAAACAAGTAGTCACGAGAATATTACACGCATGCGCATTGAATCAGATGGGAATATGACATCTCCCCCTTAGTCTTGAGAAGTGTACATGTTAGATAATAAAAAGACAACGGAGCAAGATTAGCTGAAAAATGTTCTAGGTATTGAAACCGTAGTACGATGTGGCTGTAGTCGACCGTGTGCTGCGTCGTGGGAGAGTGGAAGATTCGGCAGTGGACACAGCAGGATGATCGGCTACCAGAGAGGTAGGGGCAGCGGGAACGGGGGGTGGAATAGCTGGAGCTGGGATCAGACGAAGGAAGCGACGGTTGCGCCAGAGAACCCGGCCGGTTTGGAGCTTCATCAGGTAGTCCCGGTATTTGCCGATAGCTACGACGATGCCCGTTCTGTCCCAACGTTTGGTCTGCTTGTTCTGGATTCGAACAGATGTACCGAGTGTGAGAGGAGACAGCGAACGCGTCGTCTGATTAAAGTAGTCAGTGGTATCTTGCTGGAGTTCGGCATCTTTTGAATCGATCTCGTCAAAAGCTTGCTGCCAGGATAGTTGGAAGCCGTTGCGGTGAATGGGTACCACAGAGCGAATGGGGCGGCCAAACAAGATTTGTGCTGGCGAGAGGCCATTCGAGCGCGGAGTGTTGCGGAACTCCAAAAGACCTTCGTAATAAAGAGTCGTCATCAAGGTGTCCGTTAATGGTAGATTTGCTAATCAGAGCCTTCATAGCTTTAACGGCTGCCTCTGCAAGTCCGTTGGATTGGGAATACTCGGGCGTGGAGGGTCGATGGTTGACGCCCCAATGTGTCAGAAATTGTTTGAAATCGTGTGACTTGAATTGGGGCCCACCGTCTGACCTTAGACGAATAGGAACGCCGGTGTCTGCGAAGCGTTGGTGAAGCTTGCGGATGACGTCCTTGGACGACAGGTCGCGTCGATACCAGACAGTGACCGTTGGCCAGCCGGAGAGTCGATCGACATACACGAGGTAAGAATGGCCAGCATGAGAAAACAGATCGGCGGAACAGTCTTCAAAGGTTCGAGAGGGTCTGGGCTCCGTGAACAGGGGTTCCGCTGGTTGGGATGCTTGTTGTTCTTGACAAAATCGACACGCTGTAACAGTGTTGGTAATGTCAGAAGTGAGGCCTGGCCAGAAGACGGTTTGGCGGGCACGGCGTTTGGTTCGCTCTATGCCTTGGTGCGAGGAGTGCAGTTGCCGGAGGATGTCGCGACGCTTGGCTTGAGGAATAACCAGGCGGGAGCCTTGGTATAAGATCAACCCGCAATCGGTAGACAACCGAGCACGCAGTGGCCAGTAAGCCAGTAAAGTAAGGGGAAGGTCCTGGCGCTGGCGCGGGAAGCCGTCGGTAACGAAGGTCAGCAGTTGCTGGCAATCGGCATCTTGACCGGCGATTGTGTTAATTTCCTGCAACATTGGATCGAGGAGATGAAATGTAATGTAATATGATTTTTTAGACAGTCGGCCTATTCACACGAATGTGATTTTCAATAGGGCACTGTATAAATTAAAAGGTTTACAAAAATACAAACCCTAAAATAGGATATGCGAATCAAAATATGAAGTAAAATCAGTTAGCATGCAGTATAAATTAATCTAATTATCAAATTTAAAAATCTACCACTAAAAGCATTCGTAGTATTCTATAGGACTAAATTTAGGTTTGCTAATCTAAAAATTTATACAACTTTTGTTTAAAAATGTCCTTCTTTGTTATTGATTGTAAATCTTCTGGAATGTTCCATTCGTTCATTGCAATATTTTCTGATGTCAGCTTTCCCCAGTTGGTTTTGGTTTTCCCTTTCCTCAGTGCCTCCTTGGATCGCGTGTCGTGCTGATGAATATCTGATCCACGAACCATGGTGTTATTTCTGTTGGCAGATAAGNAAATACTAAAAACACCTAAAAATACTAAAATCAATAACTACGAATAAAACTAATCAATTGTCCTTCTGTCCATGCAGTATAAATTAATCTAATTATCAAATTTAAAAATCTACCACTAAAAGCATTTGTAATATTCTATAGGACTAAATTTAGGTTAGCTAATCTAAAAATTTATACAACTTTTGTTTAAAAATGTCCTTCTTTGTTATTCATTTTAAATCTTCTGGAATGTTCCATTCGTTCATTGCAATATTTTCTGATGTCAGCTTTCCCCAGTTGGTTTTGGTTTTCCCTTTCCTCAGGGCCTCCTTGGATCGCGTGTCGTGCTGATGAATATCTGATCCACGAACCATGGTGTTATTTCTGTTGGCAGATATGTCCTACATATGCAAGCATCGTTGGTAGTGCCTTCTCGTTGATAGGTCTAGCCAGTTGAGGTCGGATAAGGCTTCACTAGAGGATGCAAATGGTGATTTGTCCAGGATGATTATGGCTGCTTTATTCTGCAAGATTTGTAACGCGTTCATAAGTTGCTTGTTGTTTCTGTCTCCCCACACGATACTGGTATATTCAAGGGTTGGTGTGATCGTTGTCATTACGCACAATTTTGTTGTGTATGTAGGAAGCAGATGTTTTATTCTTCTCAGGACGCCAAGCTTTTTCTCGATTTTCTTTTGTACGTTCTCGATATGATCGTGCCATGTTAACTTCTCATTTATTGTTACTCCAAGATATTTAAGGTTTGATGCCTGGCCTAATGGTTCATCGCCAATGAGAAGCTGTATATTGTTGAACTTCGCTAGCCTTGTGCTATTTCCGATGACAATGAACTTAGATTTTTCGATATTAAGGCTCAACTTATGGTCATTTAGCCATGAGCGGATTTATTTTAGATCTTCATTTAACTTTAATATCAAGCCAGATGCTGAAGTCTCCGGACAGTGGAACGCCATATCGTCTGCAAACATGATCATCTTGGAGTGATGCAAAGCAGCCTCAATGCCGTTGATATATACCAGGAATTTCAGGGGGCCCAAGATACTACCTTGTGGAACTCCAACTGTCACTCTTTCTTTTGATGACAATTCAGTGCCGCAGATCGTTTGTTGGTGGCGGCCGGTGAGATACGAATTGAACCAGGCCAGGCTCCCCCCTGCAACTGCTAATTTCTTCAACTTATTAATGAGGATGGTGTGATCAACAGTATCGAAGGCCTTACGTAGGTCCAAGAACACTGTGCCTGCTACTTTACCACTGTCCATATTCATGAGTATTCGGTCAGTGATCTTTATTAGGGCTGTGCATGTAGAGCGATTTCGTCGGAAACCGAATTGGGAGCACGATAGCAGACTGTTTTCTTCCAAATAAGAGAGTAGTTGTACATGTACAGCTTTCTCTATTATCTTGCTAACAGTTGGAAGAATCGATATCGGCCGATAGTTGTCTTTTATGCTTTTGTCTCCATTCTTGAAAAAAGCCATGACCTTCGCTGACTTCCAGATGTTAGGGAAAGTTGCGTTTAGGACAGACATGTTTATTATCTCTGCTAAAACTGGGGCGATTACAGCAGCACCGTCCTTTAAGAGTCTGGCACTTGTTTTGTTCAGCCCCACTGCTTTGTTTGCTTTCATCGATTAGATTTCTTTCAAAACGAATTCCTCTGATATAGTATTCAATTGAAACCTGGAAGGTGTTATTGGGCCTGGAGCGGTAGAGGTTGTTCGTGGGAAAGCTTTAGATAACTTTTTTCCAATTGAAGCAAAGAAAGCATTCATGATGTTTGCTACTGCCTTCTGTTCAGTATATAATTTACATTTTTCAAATATAGATAACACAGCTGATTTATTCGTTGCAGGGAGAACTTCCTTTATCGCTCGCCACATTTTGCTACCATCTCCCTTTGCCTCTTCGATCATTTCGCAGTAGTATTTTGATTTAAGGGTCTTTTCTTCACGATTCGAAAAGTTTCTGAGCTTTCTGTACATGTTCCAGTGGTAAGCGCTGTTGGAAATGCGTGCTTTTGTATGATGGTAGTCTCTTTCGTGTTTCATCTCCACAAGCTTTGATGTTACCCATGGTGTACTTGATCCTTTCTTCCGTTTGAATTTCAGTGGTGCATGTTTATCAGCTATTTCAGAGAATAATCGTTCCCAAAGGAGTACAGCATCATCAATACATTCAACACTGCTAATTACTGACCAGGGAACTAAGTGGAGGTCTTTGACAAATGCATCCTTTGCATATCCTTTGAATGAGCGATATTCTATCTTCTTGCTGGGAAATTTCTTTTGTACTCCTCCTTTTAGAACACAGAAGATCATTGCGTGATCACTCAGTGAAACGTGAAATACACCAGATTGAACAATAGAATGTTCGTTGTTTACAAAAATCAGGTCAATGAGGGTCTCTGAGTGCTCCGTGATTCTTGTTGGTTCTTTGATTATTTGTTGAATCCACTTTCAATTTCTCAATGCTCGGCTGGCCGGTTGATGCTTTTTGAATTGATCGATACTGAAGTCACCCATGACTACAACATTGATTCGTTCCGGCGAAATAATTGATAAAGTGTTCCTCAGCGAGTTAATGATGGTATTTTCGTTTATATCAGGTATGGCTTGTAAACAGAGGCGATGAACAGTGATTTGCAGTTAGGCCTAGCTACTTCTAGCCATATCAGTTCGTCCTCGATCGTTGCCAAATCCGCTCTGACGAGGAAGGGGAGTGACTAGCGCACATAAATCAAAACTCCTCCACCGGTTGATTTGGTAGAGTTTTGTCGGTCTTTTCGCGCGATAGAATATCCTGGTATATTGATTTCGTTGCCATCGATGTCAACATTCTGCCATGTCTCGCTCAAGGCGATTATATCCAGCGCGTAAACGGATAGTAGCTCCTGGACAGCTATTCAAGTGTGCCATCTTGAGTCCTCTGAGAAGATTCTTTCGATGAAAACTCCTGGTATTCGGTGACTCAGCATGATCAGTGTTCCTGGAATTTCCATCGGAAAGATATATCCACTGCAAGCCCATGATCTCGATGACATTGCTACGGCTCCATATTTTTCTTCCCCCATCCCAACGCATTTCGAGTGGAACCAAACATTACAATCGTCGAAATGCACGGCATTTGATTGCTTCTGCAACCTTTACCACAACTCGCACATAAATATGTGATAGGCCCGGGGTTGGGATTGACGTCTCCAGCTAATGAAAAGAAATACGATGCCATTAGGGTGATGTTCGCCATATTTAAAATAATCTTTGCTTTAGCATGCGACGGAAGACCGACATCATCCGAGCGGCGTCTGAGCATCGAGTTTCTGCTTGGGAATACTCGCTGATCTGTCTTTAGGTTAATTGTGATGGTTGCACACTCTAAAGATGTTCCAGGGGTTGGTATGAGAATGTCCAAAATGATCGTGATAAACAAGAATAAGGTCAGCATGTTGGAGCGACGAAGGAGCATCTTGAGCATTATATATAATTTACAGCTAGCAAATTCTCCTTGATTGTTGGAGACGTTGTGAATATCCAATCCTGTTTTACCCGTGCAGTAAATATACTCAGAGGGCTGCCGGGTTGACTTGTGGGCCATCAGTTAGTTGATGAAGGCTAACACGTAATAGATCTTCTTCTTTCGAATGAAGCAGAGAGAAAATGAATTAACTCAATACAAATCATACAAATCTAAATATTGATGGTTAGTCCAGCCAGCCAGCGGCGTGTAGCGTCATCCACAGATGCCAGGCCTTCTACCACGTGCGGGGGGTGGTACAATGGGCAGTTCAAGATGATGTGGTCTGCTGTCTGCAACGGCTCCCCACAGGGGAATGCGGCGGACTTTGCCAAGTTCCACCTGACGCTCTCTACACCAAAACGACCAACACCAGTCCTAAGGCGATTGAGGGCTGTCCATTTACGACGCGGGAGGTCATAGCCTGTGGCCAACTTAGGTGTGGCCTCACAATTAAATTGGTTAAGGCGGGAGGGTGTTGCATTCCACTGTTGTCTCCAATATTCTCCAGATGATGGCGAATTGGGCTGCAAGAGGCTTTAAGCCTGACATGAAAATGGGTGTCGTGATCTCAATCGTGGTAGATGGACAGGAACATGAGGTTGTACGACACGATGTAAAATGTGGTCAGGGTTTTCAGAGGCTTTCGTTGACAGAGCCCTAGTGAGTTCTTCTCGGCGCAGTGGGGGAGGCAAAATGCCAGCCAGTATGGGGAGATATTCACAAGGGGTCGGCTGGTACGCAGGGTCGAGGCACTCGCACTCTAGGTTGTTCCTGCCAAAGAGCGGATGAGGCCAGCTCGTGCAGCAACCTTCGCTATCACCTTCTCGATATGCTGTTTGAATGTCAGAGAACGATCTAGCTTCCCACCAAGGTACACTGGGAATTGCTGGAAAGCAAGGGTCCGACCATCAACCTTAACATTGAGCTCACGCTTTTCTGATTTGTTATTCAGGTGAAAGGCAGAGGCCGATGTCTTTGCAATGCTCAGTTTTGATGTGGCAATTGCTCTTCGGCTTCTTCATCGGCTGGTGTAGGGTCCGTTGTTGGTGCACGTGACAAGGCATCAGGGATCATGTGGTCTGCTCCTGGTCGCCATTCGGCGGAAAAGGTAAAACGCATGAGCTACGTTGGAGACGCGGGTTGTCGATCTGGTCCAGCGTGTAGTGATTGAGGAAAGGCAAAAGTGGTTTGTGGTCGATAATGATCTGAAAGTGGGGCTGTCCGAGGAGATAATGTTGGCATTTAGTGACAGCCCACACCACGCCCAAAAGTTTCAATTTAACCATTGCATAACGACCCTCTGTTTCGGAAATAAATCGGGACCCGGCTTGTATGAGTTGGAGATGATCGTCGTCTCCTTTTGCAGTAAGGCGTAGCCTAGACCATTGCGGCGTGATGCATCGGTTTGAAGCACGAGCGGTTTGTCAGACTGAAATGGTGCTAAAACCGGTGGGGAGGACAGAGCAGCTTTGATGGCTTGGAAGGCAGCATCGTGGTTTGGTGTCCAAGTAAAAGTGTTCTTCTTTGAGAGGAGGCTAGGGAGTAGGACCGTTTCGGCAGATAACTCTCTTGAAAAATCGCGGAATTGATTAGCCATGCCGAGAAAGGAGCGGAGTTCCGTGAGGTTGGAGGGACATGGAAAGTCGCATATGGCTTTGATTTTGTCCGGATCGGCCTTTATACCGCTGCGTCCGACAAGATACCCTACAAATTGTACTTCGGGTTGAGCAAAATGAAACTTTTTCGGATTCAAGGTGATACCATGAAGACTGCAGCGATTTAATATGCTGATGATTTGGTGGACATGGGCAGGAAAGGTTGTTTCACGGGCGAGAATGTCGTCCACAACTTTGTCCGCCTTGACGAGTC
>OFHS01000766.1:17377-35730 GCA_900245855.1 Calvadosia cruxmelitensis
GAGACCACATTGATTGAAGATGTGTTAAACAATTCACTTTACCTGTACTAAGCGACCATCTGTTTAAGAGACAACTTCGCATTTGTCCTTTCATTGAGTGATTGCTTAATCTTCAGGAAAGGATGGACAATTTTGTACAATCAGCTAGGAATATATTTGCTGCAATTACCGATGCTGAAGCTAAAACGTTAATTACTTATTATTGACTTGGATTGCCATTTTAAAGGAGCCACTTGGTAGAATTATAAGCTGTGAGCAGTTGGGTACTGCTGGTAACTTTATGAAGACATTACGGAGCTGGAAGTTAGTCACTTCTTTTCCATTGTCAGCTTCTGTGGATATTTAGAGCAGAAATTTAACTAGCAATATATAAGTGACACATCTATGCGATAAAATTTTATCTGAAAATTGCAGAAATATATATGCATTAATCATGTAGATATTTGAAACCTTGAATGAAAATGCAATACGCTTATCACTTCGCATTTTGCTACCATATATCAAACTGTCCCTTGGAGTAAATTCTTTAAAGACTTGGTAGCTTAAAGTAGATTAGTCCAAAGCTTCCGTCAGTCTGATGATCTTCGGTTTATTCTAAGCCTGCCCATAATGACATCGTTTGAAAGCACGCGACCCCAAAACCTCTCATGCGTCTGCGCTTCCCAAGACTGGCTAGCATAGCTCAGTAAACAAAATAATACAAAATAATAGATTAGCATAATCAAGACGTAACGCCTACGTAACACATAATTAATTACAAGACACCACGTTAAACACTCTTTGCACTGAGTTATGATGGTAGTCTGTTCATTTCTTTTGGTTTTAAAGTAGTGACGTGCGCCCGTCTAGAAGTGTACAGGAGCAGTGAGTCACACTGAGAGACTCCATAGCGCACAGTAAATGATTTTATCCGCATTTTGCCTTGCTACTACACAACTTCCCATTTAGTAATAGGAAGGTTATAACATCCAAGTTGGCATAGAGCTATGAGAAAATGCTCTGGAAAATATAATTTTCTTTTCAGTTGTGAGTAACTCTATACTTACAGTATACATCTTTGACTAGCACCATTACGCACGCAACTTGCAAATAATGAACCTGATTACGAAATAATTTTGCTAAATATTTTTATAAATATTTATATCATGGTGGTATATTTGTAGATAAGGCATATTTTTTATAGATATTTTCCGGCATACTGTAATATAAGTATTCTTATTTATATTTTTCAGCCAATACTAATCACATCAATGCTATATTAAATCTATACTTGTGCTATCTTAATAAAATATCCTGCTCACTTTCGAAAGCGAAAGAAACAATTCTTTCAAAAACATCTGCCGGCCCTTCTGTTTAATTTGTCCCCATGGCAACATATGGTCAAATGTTTCAAAATAATAATCTTGTTACTTGCTTCTATATATTGATTTGTTAATACCTTAAAATACAACGATTAAAATGTTACTAAGATCAGAATACTACGATTGTGAAGAAATATAGTTTCTGGTATGAAAAAATCAAAATGGTTCATTTTATAAATTTGTTCTCTTTCTCTTACAGTTGTCGAGTATCACGTTGATCCAAATAATGAAGAACTTTACAAACAGAGATTTAAGATGGAATAATAACAATACAAAAAGACCGGAAATAAGTCTTTGAAATCTGAAATTACAAGTTCAGAATTGACTGCCATCTAGTGCAAAGCAACTCGACTTTTGGATTTTACAAAGGAAATTGAGCAGTCAGATTACAAAGGGACTTAACATCTGATAGACTGTAGACACACAACAGAGTCAAATTCTCTGCTGAGCTGAGGGAGAGTTTTCAAAATGAAAATGTGCAGATGGAAAAATTAAAAAACTGATCTTCAAACAAAATCACAAAAATAATGAAAGTAAAACACAACTAGACAAATTATACAGAAGCAACAAAGAAATTTCTAAAGAAGGCTGGGATCATAAATTTACTTCAAAATCATTAACAATTACGGCAGCCGTTTTCACACGCACAATATTATACAATCTTTTTAAAGGAATAATATACCTTATGATCAATAAATTAGATATAAAAATATGATCGCATAACATCAAACAGTTTAGATGAAAGAAACACCGTATTGTGAACCAAACAGGTTCTGATTTTAGAAGCAGCCAAAGTTGAAAACAACAATACCCATTCAATAGTTAATATCATTCGACCGCCACACAACTGGGACCTCATGGGAACTCCCCCATCGCTTCAAATGGCTCCGCGATGTTTCTCCACATGAAACACGTTTTGTATTGCCTGTTTTTAAAAGATTAGAAATATCAAACTGTACGCCAAATATATGCTTGTGCATTGCCGTCTTGGATAATCTTTTGGCAACATCAAACATGCGAAGGATTTTCTTTCCAAGTAGAATTAAACACTAAGAAGCAACTCTAAAAATTTCAAATTTTTCCAAATTCTTCATGAGATTTTATGCTTTTCATACGTTGTAATTGAACGAATAAATATTATAACTGACTGAGGAATTAATTATTATGCGCTAGTTTTAGCAGATTTGTTGAGTTTTTGAACATAAACGTGCGGCCAGCGTGCGGCTAGATTCATATCAATGACTGACTTGCATGAGCTCAACAATCAATCTATCTTCAGTGAATAGAACGCAATCAAGAGAAATCTGGACCCATTTGAATGTTTTGTTTATAAAGCACAGAGCAGGCACAGAGGTAGCTTGTAGCTGTTGGCACAAACAATGCTGCCACTTGCGTCTGCCAGAACACGTTGCCTTTTGTGAGGTAATTCAGTAATTGGAGAAATTGAATAAAGGGATTTAAATTTGCGGGACGCTTTTCCATGAAGCGGCGCAAGCTCGAAGCAAAGCATGCAACACGATGTGAAAGATTTCAATTCGCTTTGTCAATGTATATTACTAGGATGTAGGCGTTTTCATTTTGGCATGCTCTTTTGATGTCCAATCGGGAACTTCTGTTGAGATCAAACCTCCAAACAAACTTTATTGCCACGACGCAAAATTCCACAGGATGGCGCGTCATCTTCAATTTCACGCACATAAGAGAATGGAATCATTTCAGATCAGGCGTCAGAAATTGAAAAGGGTCATCATTAAACTACATTAAAATGTGATTGAAGGCATTGAGATGGCAATTAATTAATTTTAGTTTTCGCCACTCCTATTCTTCTGGTATTCCGCAAGTACGTAATATCAGTAGGCGTTTCTCGTTATAAGAATCACTGCCATGCAAGTGGCGGCGTCCAATGGCGTGCGTTGGGGGATTTCACCCGGCAAACAAAGAACGCGCAGCCAAGCAACGAATTCCGTATGGTGCCAAGTAGAATATCTCCGTCTCTAACGTTGGCGGGACGCCGTTTCTCATGAAGGTTTTGACCTGTAATAGTGGATTGACTGTTCATGTTGGATCGGTGGATAAGTATAGTCTATTACATGAAAGGTTAATTGTGGGTTTATTTTAACGAGCGGCATCTGATGCTAACGAGCTTGGTCGACGCCCCCCGCACGCTGCTGTTGCAAACCGGATAAATACTCGGCGGTGCATGACAATCGGATATTCTGGCCTTGTGTCCTTGAAGGACTCAAATATACAAGGCGCACATTAGCTAGCAGTCAACTGAGCCGGTGTTGACTGTGTGACGGTGTGCGTGAGATCGGGTCGACTTGTTTTCTCCTCACGGGCCGCTGTCGGCCAGTCCGGCACTCTCCATGCTAGGCACAAGTGGAGAAGGACGACTTGTAAGTGGAACAATTGAACTAGTGAATCAATCGATGTGAAATGACACTCATGAATGCTTGTTTTCGCTCGCCTGATAAGGTAAGAGGACGCGGTGGAAGACCCTTCGTCATAACGCATTCTGTCAACACACCGACATCGCCTAAGGTTCCACCACCTCGGAGTACCTCACCGAAGGAGCCCACACCACAGAGACATACTAGCAATGGAGGCAGTGGTCGTGTTACTAATTACAAGCCTTACAGTAGCACGCCAAAGGACTACGGTGGTTATAACGGCGTGCATAGGACGTTCGAGGACAAATATTTAACCCCTCGTGTCACCCCCGATCATCGCTACCGATTCGAGTCGTTCGACAGAGGAGACGGCGGCCATGTGCTTATTACTGATCACGCTGATCATGACAAACATCTCAATGGCTTCAGGTGAGTCTTATGGCAATCGGCCATGCTGAGTTTTTTGAAGGCTGGATCTTATCGCGGGTGTATTTAAATGTCAAGCATTTAGCGGATTTGTTGAGCTTTGTTTCACGTGTGATTGTTGACATTGTGAAGTTGCCTATCTCTCTCTCGGGCTCCTTCCCTCCACAAAATATTGTCATTCAATCTCCTTAAGAACATGGTGTCAAGTGTCGTGATTTCGATGTTTTGGGCCGTCTTGCTGTTTAGAGTGTTTCACGCCTCGCTGTTTCAGTCGTCATTACAGCGCACCATGCCGGTCGCAATTACGCATTTTTGTCAACATCAGCAACGGTACTGCATGCTTTGGCTGTGCCATGCCGTCATTGCCGGTCAGAAAAGAATAAAACGTATCCGATTCCTTTGCATTCTTCTTGTGTGCACGGTTTTCTTTCTTCTCACGTTTGAAATATTCCACCTCGGCGTTAACAGTCGGCGAAGACAGACTTGTTCGAGAGATCCTTTGCACGTCTGAGTTGTTTGAATGAGATTTGTTTACATTTTTGTCGACACCGGCAGGGAAATAGCAAGGAGATGGCCATAGATAACAGGCAAGTTGGAGACCAGATTAATGTACTTTGTTGACGTGAGCTCTTCTGAAGTTTGTAAAATTGTGCTGAATGTAATTGTATGAAGAAACGAAGCATGTCGTGCTTGTCAAAACTTATCAGTTTTGGGTTTGTCTTCAGCGCTGTTCAACACGTTTCACTACACATGCCAGATTACTCCATAACTTTTGCTCTTTTGTGTAATTTTTGATCGCTTCGACGGATGGGTTTTGTGGTATTTAGATTGATTCTTGACACCAAAGGGATTACTGTCGGATGAAAACTGTGCTGCCTCGGGGAAATCTTCTCCCCGAACGACATTGCGTGTCGTTTACACACAACACGGCCCAAATTTAGCTCAGAGAATTTTGTGATTTCTTTACACCACACAGGCGTGGATGTTTTCATGCGAAACTTCGAAGCAAACTATTTTCAAATTTCGATTGATGAATGATCACGTACAATTAATTGCTTTGTTAAAATTGAATTGATCGTTGTTTGTAGACACAAATTATAAAAGCTGTTTGTTTTGATTATGGTGGTCTGATGATCTGATTATGGAATCAGCGACTTAAATTTTGAAATGTGTAAATCCCTCACGCAAAGGCAGATTGAATTCGCTTCAAAATAAACACATTGTAAACGCAGGCATTGAAACTAATCTGACGCGAATCGAGTTTTTCCTGCATACACAGCAACAAGCTCAGGGAATTAAATTCGTCGGATGTTCGACAGTTCTTTTACCAGCGACATGCCGGCAATTGATTTATCATCTGCTTAAGGTCACAGCAGCTACACACACGGTTTTGGAAATTGCCTTTGAAAGATTATTGTAACAGACTGTGAAACTATTGAAAAATCGAGCTATGGCGGTGTTTGGCCAACAAGTCATTATGCAAAAGAAATTGAAGCTCAATGAATCGGTGAAAAATTTAGAGCAACAATGGAACAAGCCTTGGGCTCAGGCGAAGTTTTGTTGGATGAAAAAATGCAATAACCAAAATGATAGCCAGAAATAGCGTATAATATTTTTTAACAAAACTTTTTTTTAATAACAACTCAACAAAATATTTACATTCAGAGCAGCAGGCAATTATCTCCTAGTTAAATATATAACATAAATAGCGTATAATACATCGACTCTGTTGCTGTGTGTTTATTTTGCTATTGAGAAAGCCAGGCAAATGCTGTTTGTCTAGTTGTCTACTGGTAATTAAGCTCAATCAAGCTGTTTGACTTTGCCATAATACTGAATTAGCCATGCTGCAGAAACACAGCGAATAATAATGAACAGAACATAAACATTTTGAGTTAATTCACAAAATAAAACATCGAGCCAGGACCAAATTTATTTGGGCTCTTTTTGAGAAAGGTGTAAAGCATGATTTATTAGGCCCACGTCTAATCCGCAGCACACAATCTTGTTTTCAATCTTCGAAGTCGTAACCGAAATGGATATTCGCTGCACCAGTTGTGTCCGTTGCAACATGGTTGCAATATCTGTTTCTATTTTGCAAATATGTTTTCTTCAATTGTTGCTTTTAGCAATCTGTCCTCAGGTTCATATTATTTAAAATAATTTTAAAATTTTAAAATAATGTATTTAATTTTATATAATAATAATATTTTTTAAATTTTATTTTTATTATTTTTATCTTTTGTTTCACAATGCTTGGTGTATTGGGCAATGAAAATCAGATGTTGAAAACATCCATACAAGAGTTACGATTTTGCAGGCCAATTTCCCGGAAGTTCTTAAGTATTATTGTAATCCCCGAGTGGCTTACTGCATTGTAAAGAGTTATAGCCTTCCGGTTTTCCGCCCACTTTTGACTCTTGAAAAATCAGATTGCTTCGACAGGAACTACTTGGCAAGAAAAGTTNGTATTATTGTAATCCCCGAGTGGCTTACTGCATTGTAAAGAGTTATAGCCTTTCGGTTTTCCGCCCACTTTTGACTCTTGAAAAATCAGATTGCTTCGACAGGAACTACTTGGCAAGAAAAGTTAATATTATAAAATAATTATTTTGACCACTTTATTTTCAACCTTTTCAAATGTTCAACTCTAAATGCTAGGCCGCCTAAAAGGTAAGTCCGGGACTAATTGCATACTGCAGTCTGTTGAATTTTAGTTTTTTTTTCTATAAATAAGAAAATTGAAACGTGTTTGAAAATCACTGTATGAATTTTTAGATGTTGTCCCAGTTGACTCTTTGATTATTAGCAGAATTATTATTATTATTATTGTTATTTTTATTACTATTATTGTTTACCCTGTAGCAGCCACCATAGTTACAATATTAACAATGATTTATTCCTATAGCCTCGCCTTATTATTAGCCTCAATTTCATGTAATATAAATTAGTTCCCAGTCCTTCTCTATTGTAGTTACTTCCGCTTGTCAATCATAACCACTATGTAAAGTCAGTCCCTGCAGTTAACCTTATTATTATTCATTATTATTATTCCAAGTATACAGCAAGTTGCATAACGTCTCATCACTGTTTCGTATCTGCTTCTTGTCTGCCTTTGTCGTGAAGGAAAGCAGAAATATGCTAAAATGCTCACTTTGATTGTAAATCAAAAATCTCAAAGTCGCGTTAGCTCATGTTAGTTGTGCAGCCTCGCATTCTCGTGGTTTACAAATGTGAATTTGAGATCTTAAAATAAAAGAAATGTCGAAAATACAAAAAAGTTGAGAAACTGCCAAAATTCCAAGTAGATACGTTTAAAATATAGAAACACTTGAACAACTACATTTTTTGATGTTCATTGCTTTAAATTTTCGGTTGTGGTTGCGGTCATTGGTGACTTTCCAACGAACAGAAAAGTACTTTTTAATCCGTTTAATTAGATTTTCCGGATAAGAAAACATCGTTCAAATTAAGTTTATTCCCACTGTTCTGTTTTTGTTCGTCTTATCCGATATCCATTTAGTTAATCCGATAAAATTACATTCTACCCAGGATACACTAACCGGGTAAACTGTATCAGCTTACACGCTTGAGTTCTAATACAATAATCTGCACAGTTTGATGTTTCTCGGTGTTCGCGTGTCGCATTTCTAAACTGTTGACCCTATGGCAATATTTTGGTTCGTTTTCAGATCGAGCATGTTGTGGCATGATAGCGGAGTAGGGTTAGACGAGCAAGGGAGTGATGTCTTGACAACCTTCCCGCCAGACCGTTACCAGTGTTCGCAAGGGCGCACTGCAGCATTGACCAATGTGGAAGCTTGTACCATGCTGAAGGAGAAATTGATCGAGTCGCCAAACGCATGCGTGAAGCTATGCCTCGATGTCAGTCGTTATGCACCAAACGAGATCATAATCAAGCTGGTAGACAGAAAGCTACTGATCGAGGGGAAACATTTCGAGGAATCTGAATTTGGCAGCGAATCATGTCAGTTTCATCGTCGATTTCCAATTCCCGATGGCACGTTGCCAGGTGATATCTCATCACGTATTAACTCACAGGGAGTGCTGACCATTCGCGTCCAGGCCCACGATTATAGGCCAGAGTCCATGGTGTTGCAACATGCTCGTTTTCCATCAGACAGCAGCTCGTCGTCCGAAACTAACGCGACGTCTTCGAGACCAGCAACGCGTTCAAGCTGCTCGTCGCATTCACAACGACTTGGTAGTCAGAGCTCTTCAGAACATCGTCGTTCCTTTTACGATAACGTTGATATGACGTCATCCAACAACACAACGTCTACTACAACGACGACGACCGTGACGCCAGCACCGCCGCAACAACGTCACGTCAGTTTCAAATCAACGCCGGACGAAAGCGACGGCTGTGAATTCATTGAGATCAACAACGATCACTACCAATTGGACGTCGACGTTCGCGGCTACTCGCCAGAAGACCTCCGCGTCAAAGTGATTGGTAAAGAGCTGATTGTCGAAGGACGCCACAAGAAAGAAGTAGCAACGCCCGAAGGACATCGGATGCAAACGAGCGAGTTTACTAAGACCTTTCGCTTGCCGACTGGCATCAATATCGATACGATGTGCTCTCGTGTCACGTCAAAAGGAGTCTTGAAAGTGGAAGTGTGGAAATGCATTTCTGAAATTGATCAAGATTACATCTTGCCTGAAGATCGCTGAACAGAAAGCGGACAAAATCCACCCAGCAGTCGGCAATCCTTATCCTTAACAAAACGATATCGTTTGTGGCAAAAATGAATAGTTGATGAAACTCGATTTTATATAACTCTAACTTTTGATAAATTATTTATAATTATATTCTGTTTAAAATATAGTCACATATATAAGTCGCGCGCACGTCAGAAAATAAATTTATCTATTTCTTTCAAATGTCTTTCTTGTGGTTTGAAATCGATGATCTTTTCAGAATATCGAATAGCAATAACTCAATTTGTAGTGGAACAACAACGTTCGTCAGGGCTTGGATTTACGAGGCTGTTCACAGTGACGCAATAGCGAATCAGTTGCCCTTGACAATGGCCTTCTACTTCTGATAGATGCCTGAACAGCTGTGGTTATTTTAAATCCAGTGGATGATTTACTGATGCGGTTTTCGCTGTACCGCGACATCTGATTTGTTAAGTATTCAAGTCGATTCGTAATTTTACCGGATAAAATAAATAATTATACGATAAAGCAGACGTAATTTTCAACCAGCGAGACAATGGAAATAAGATGTTTCTATGAAGATTTCGCATTATCTGCTTATCGGATGGATTCCACTGTGATTTCCAAAATCCAGATTCCACTGTGTTATATTTTTCCAACTTGAAAGTAGCACATGACTATTTGCACTGACAAATCAGTGGCCCTTGGCACTGATGATAATTGTGCGATACATTAAATGCTTGCCATCAGTCCAGCAAAATGGTGCAAGCTGTAGTTTCTACTGTGACTCTTATACCTCACTCGGGTCTGCTATCCTGCTTCTATGCCATGAAGCTGTACATCATCGAATAGCATGACTGAAGGCGGTGTGCCAAATAGCGTCAAGTACTACGTATTGCGTAACTCCGTTTATTATCACCTCGCCGGTTAATGTAGCGACCCGCTTAATGTCATTTCCATATGAGAACTAACTCTGTCAGAATCAACTATTTTAATCCTCTTAATTTCACTATAATGAAACCTGTCTATAATGCACGGTCACCTTTGGGACCCGACGAAAATGACCTTTATAGATAGGTGGCCTTTTTGTCCAGGTTGATTTCTATAGAAAGTGCCATTTTGGGATTACGAAGAGCAGCCTTTATACACAGTTGGCTGCTCTATAGAGGTGGCAGCTAACACAGGTTTGACTGTACCCGTTTATTATCACGATTTGTGGCAGGAAAACTATAGTGATACTAACGAGGTAACATTGCAATCTGTCGGTGAGTTTAAGAAGAGAATACAAATGCAAGTTATTCCACAAGAGACAAAACTCAAGCAATCATTTCTGAAAGTCATCCTTCACACAGCAAATCTACAGCAATCCATCACGACGTCCATAATCTATTTCAATGATAAATCGTTTATACAGTCTAGAATAAACCAAATAAATACAAACTATAAAATTATACAAATGTAACTTCCAAACTGTCATGGCGAATGTTTTGGATTAATAACAAACATTTGTATAGGGTTCGAGTGCTTTGCATGCTGTCGTTTCGCAAGCCTCATTCCGCTGCCGTATCCAGCCTCGTTGTTGCTTCGCGCTTGCGCTGTGCATCTTTCATCCGCTGAAGAACAGCTGCTTCAAAATCCTCATGATTGTGTTCGGTACCAAGAGGCGCTTCCTAATCGGAACAAACGACAAATGTCAAGGTTGACTAACGAACAAAATGCATTACCAATATAATTAATTGTTAACCTCGCACTCTCAACATTAGTTAGACAAAAGAAACTCGTCTTTGACATGATAAAGAAAACTACGCCAGTTCGTGGGGCGGATCAGCAAAGACGTTTTTCAATTTATAACAAAAAATCTGATCAGTGCTTGCAAAGGATCAGTTACCAATTGATGGTCCACCAAAGAGAAGACGACAGAAGCTGGTCGTTGAGAAGGGGTGCACGATCCCACCAGAGTACACCCTTTGCAGACTAGAGCCCTACGCCCGCCAGCCACTCTACGACGTCATCACCTGGAAGCCGACCGAGATGCGCCGCCAAGGACACAGCAGGGTGGTATTGTATGGTGATGTATTGAATTTTGATTTGTCTTTCTTTGGTGTTACTTTGTCAGCCGCGTCTGACCGTGATTTATGGCGTAGTTTATGTAGTAAGTGCATTAAGAGAAATAAGGATGGCCTCTTCATGTAGAGGACCGTCTATATTATTATTATAGACTAGAGCATGAAGCAAGGTAGAGGACCGATGACAAGTAGGCCATGCAGGAATGGCTAAAAAGAACAAGATTATCGTCCAGAGCGGTCTCAGTCTGGAGATCAAATAGTAAAACACCACCAAAGGACACCTCCAATCAAACTCAAAGCGACAACGACGTCCATTGAAGCACCACCATTGGCAAAGGAGAAGAAGGCAGACGAGCAATGAAATGGAGCGTTGCACATTTCAGAACAGCCGAAGAAGGCCCCAAGAGCAATCTCACCAGGAGAGTAACCAAATGCTGCCAGAGAAAATCAAAGGACCACCACAGAAGAGGACGACGGAAGTTGGTCGTCAAGAAGGGCGTACAACTCCTCTAGAGTACGCCATTCAAAGACAAGAGCGTGAGGCAAAGAGAAAGTCGATGATGAGTTGGCCATGCAAGCATAGCTCAAGAGGGCTAGCGTTTAAAGCGAACTCAGCCAGGAGAGGTTTTTGGCCATAAAAGAACAGCCGAAGAAGGCCAACGATGAGATCGAACGTGGCAAGGAGAATATCAAAATGCAACCAAAACAACGAAACTTCAGATGATGAAGCTGCCAACACAGCAACAACCAACGATGCGCAAGCGTCACCACTGGTCAACGATACAGAGAAGAACGAGGCAAGAAAGAGTGCGCTCACAAGTACAGGTGGCGGTTAACCAGCCACTGCATTCAAGACAACTTATTCATTTTATTGACAGCTTCTGTGACTGCAGATGTGGCTACCACAACAGGAGAAATACATCACTTGGGGTCACAGAAGATAATGATCAACCCGAAGCTATTGAATTGGATTTATAACAGAAATACAGCTAAATAAAAATATAGTTATTATCATTCAACTAAAAGGAACGAGAAATTGTGAGTCAAAAATGGAATAAAAGGCATTTACCTGGTATTGCGCTTTAACATCTGTAACAGGAACGCGTTCATGTCGTTGCATGGGAACTTTTTCGTCGTGTGCTGTTGATGTGGGATGACCTTCAAGCCAAGTTACCTTGAATGGCGTTGTTGAAAGTCCACGTGCAAATTCAGCAGCAAGAGCCTTGAAAAAAAAAAAACAGGAATGAGATTAATGTAATGGCATATCAAATTGCTACTGGATGACCGTTGGTTACTGTTCTCTCAGTCAGGAAGCAACGATTAATATGTAGCTAAATGTAATTTAGGTGAGGGTCAGGGAGCAACATTTAATTGTGATTATAAAAGTCCATGTCCCACTGAACATCGTTTCTCAAATTCTGAAGTTAAGGCTTTAGATGTGCTGCTTCGTTGAACCACCATTATCATCATTGTAATTCATGGACCAGCAGGTTATTGTCTGAGATACAAGGAATATCTTGACGATGTCCAAAACAGAGCTCGGTGGAGGAAACTTGCTAAAAAGCTTAAGTGACGGCAACGGTCCACTGTTGCCATGTCACCGTCAAGTTAAGTATCATCACTTATTGAGGATAAACAGCCACTAGGCTTATAGGGATAAAAACACAACAAAGCCTACGATGATGACTTAAGGAGAGTATTTACATATAGACTAAATACAGTGAAACCTGTCTATAACGGTCACCTCTGGGACCTGAGAAAAGTGACCTTTATAGACAGGTGGCCTTTCTGTTCAGGTTGATTTCTATAGAAAGTGTCATCTTGGGGTTATGAAGAGTGGTCTTTACACACAGGTGGCTGCTCTATAGAGGTGACCGCAAAAACAGGCTTGATTGTATGGCTTACCAGATTTTCTGATTTAAGATGATGATGAAAATGAAATATGAGACAAAGTCATAGAAAAGTGCATTTCATGTCAACAAAGGTTTTCCAAAATGTGTCTTGTTCTGAGCTACAACGAGCCAATCAGCCAGTTTAGCAAAGGGCTTCCTAGAATTATCTCAACGTCTTGCTTACTAAAACTGGCAATGACAGTCTGGCATTTTCTGATAGATAAGTAATCAATAACCTAAGCAATGGCTTACTGCTTCTTGGTAATGACTGAATTCCACGATGGCCAGGCCATTCTTCCTTGATGACAAAACTAAATTTATAACCAGGCCAAACTATGGAAGGAAAAGTAGAATGGCTTAGAATCGTCTAAGAATCAACATTTTAACACTCTCTAAAGGCGTCGTATCTACCTTATATTACCATGTATAAGCTGATCTTATGCAATGAGCCGATTCCCAGTTTTCCCCTTTATATATGCGATTTAGCACAATTAATGCACTGTGAAACAACACAAAAATGATTTGGAGCTGGAGAAATTCGACTTATACGCAACGTAATAATTGTATGGTACTTGATGGATAAACAAACATCCAGTACAACCAATTGCAACTGAAAAATATCATACGAAATAGAAGACATTTATAGCGACTGACGAAGGGTGCTGATTGGCAGTCTGAGTGCTGACGTAAATTCTTGATGAGACCTCTACAATTTGATATCAAATTAATCACAATGGTTAATGACATGCCACCGCTTAAAAATCACGTTAATGAGATCCTGCAAGCCTGCAATTTTCTACACAATCAAGCTCCTTTTATACAATGTGAGTTCAATATCATGTTTTTATTCTGCAGAAAGGCTGAGTTCCATTAACCGAGTTATACTCATACATGCCAGATTGCCAGGATAAACCAATAAAGGACAATTTATTATCATAATAAATTAAATACCGGCTGGGTCATTGTGCTGCTTAAATGTTGTAAAAACCCATTTGCTGCTAATTTTACACCCACTAATTAAGCATAATACAGTGAAACCTATCTATAACGGTCACCTTTGGGACCTGAAGAAAATGACCTTTATAGACAGGTGGCCTTTCTGTCCAGGTTGATTTCTATAGAAAGTGTCATTTTGGGGTTATTAAGAATGGCCTTTATACAAAGGTGGCTGCTCTATAGAGGTGACCGCTAATACAGGTTTGATTGTATAATGAGATGTAAAAAACAAGGAAACCTCTCACCTTCGAGAAGATATTTCTTAGTATGGATTCATCGTATCCGCCATTGGTGGACTCAGTTTTTACACATTTCCATCTCACCTGCAAGAAGTCAGTATTGCGTTCACAAATCGCCAATACATTGCCTCGTTTATCCAATCACTGTAGCAATTTGCAACAGGAAAACACGCAGGGAGCAATCATGAGAATGTAATACAGTGAAACCTGTATATAACAGTCACTTCTGGGACCTGAGAAAAATGCCCTTTACAGACAGATGGCCTTTCTGTCCAGGTTGATTTCTATAGAAAGTGTCATTTTGGGGTTATTAATGAGTGGCCTTTATACACAGATGGCTGCTCTATAGAGGTGGCCGCTAATACAGATTTGACTGTAGGTCTATCACCACAGCCGAATTAGAGAACATGGTGCTGTAGGTTGAGGAAGCATCCTTCTTACAGTTTGTAGAAATGTTTTCTCATGGAAATTTTGTGCAGTTAAGTGCAACCATTTTGGAGGGGCTGTTGCTCGACAAGGACTGTAGGCATGTGCCTACTGCGTAATCTGGCATTGACTATTCCTAGTGACATCGGTTTGTAATAAAATACAACTTGGCCAACATCTTTTCGGATGACATCTAACCTCCTAAATCTCACTGGCAATTTAACACTTAATTCACATCTCATGACAAAAACGGCTGACAACAAGCTTATGGTATGGCTTATGTTAATATTCACTCAGACTATAAACACGAGTGACTACCAAGAATGACTTTATCTCACATTACATGTGACAAAGGAAACGCAAACAACAATCGACAAATTAAAATATTTATTTTCGTATCAAGCACTGACATTTTAAATCCATTGATAGTCATATAACTTGTCAGTGAACATGTGTCATCAACATTAAAACAGCAACCAGAGCAATAAAACACACAAACGAACCTTTAACTTTGGTGTCAGCTCTTGATCAGCAGTTGCCCTGAGGCCAGCCAAGAGTAGTTCTTGCTGCTGTTGCAACAAAGTTGAGCCTTCTTCGCGGAGACGAATAATCTGTTGATAAGAAATGCACAAAAACAGATAAACATTTGAATGATTCACTGCAAACCTTACAATCTAGCAAATCTTTCAACACAATTGCACAATACACAAGTCCCAGCTAATAGGTGATCACTAATTGATGAAGAATTCACCAGGCGCTAACCAAGGCGGTCGGTCAGCTGGTCACTTATTGGTAAAGACAAGTTGGACTGAAATTTCAATGCCATTAACAAATCTCTTTCAGTGGGCAGATACAATACGATATGCATTACATTTGAGAGCTAGGCCGCAGGCATATTGTATGCAATACCTGCTCCTCCATTGTCTCTTGAATCTGCCTTTCATCTTCTTGTTCAACATTTGCTGCATTCTCTCGACTTTCAAGTTCTAATAATGAAAAAAGATGGAGCAAAAATCATTGGTTGCAATGGGGCAGGCGGCTGCCAAGGATGAATAGTATACCCAAGGGCACATTTTGAAGTGATATAACTTATTGGGCCATTAACATGTCATTCTCTATGCTACAAATGACAAGAAAAACTATGACGTCATAATCGTCATAAACAGATCATACTTTGCTACGTATTTGCACTATGCTTCCTTATTCTAAAACCCCCAGCTATGCTATGCCAGAGCTGGCCTTCCTAAAGTTTGCCTACTTTCGCAAATCAATTTTACTTGAGATGTGTAGGGCCTACCAATGCACCTTTGCCTCAGTTACTCAGTCTCAACAGTCTATATTCAGGAAGGCACTGGTCAGCTTCAATGTCTCAATCATAGGTTACAATCGCAAACAATCAACAAGTGTGCAACGAGGTCATGCTAGTGCACATCATCAGGAGATCAACAACCTTGGAGTCGAACAAAAATGAAAGCTTACAATGCCTGTGAATTCTTACCATCTTTCAATTTCCTCCGTTTAGCATTCAAAGCCTGGGAACGCAGCCGTGCTGCTTCTTTCGCTTTCAAGGATCTGTCGTAGTTTTGCTAACATGAGAAGCACAATAAAAAGGCGATTGTTACAACCAAAGCTTACCACAGCAGATGCAGTGCTGTACAATGTTTTTGTTGTTGTAGTTGCTGCTACCCATTCACAAATATGTCGTTGATGGATCAGGGTTAAGTCTATTGTTAGGTTTACTTTTAAAAGCTGCAGAATATGTAAAAGAATGTGTTTCTGAAATCTAAAGTGGCTTACAGGAGTCAATACTGTTTGTAGCTACAAAATGCCTGATACAATGTCTACAGTTGCGACTGTCTAATGCAGAAATATTAAAAAATTTGAATCAGTGAGATTATGAGTTATGGCAATTCAGAAGTATCATTTCTCATGTTTGAAGAGCGACCTTGAACTGCGGCATTGAAGAATTTCACAAATGTCAGTGCTAACAAAATAATTCAACATCAACTTGGTGTTTCATGTCATGTTTTATGCCTATGACATGTTTTATATATGCATAACCGGTCTATAGATACAGGAACAAGGTAGGCATATACTTCATTGAATACAATGGGTATATAGTGGCTGACTTGAGGTCCGTTTGAACCTAATGTCGTCATTGTGTGGTCACGTGATTGTACGAATATGCAGCCATGTTATCTTGTAATTTTCCTATTTGTCGCCTGCACCTCGTCATGTCAACAACTGCTTCTGTCCTGTATTCTATGCAGTGCCTCACGGCATAGAGCTCTGGCATGATCGGCCATATGTACTCCTTGGAACTCTGCCATCGCTCTCTGTCGTGGAACCAGTAACATGTCTGTCAAATATTTATGGAATGCGAAAGCCTCCGTCTTTGTCTTCTACAGGTACAACATACCTTGGCCTTTGGGTCAGTAAGCACAGCTAATGCATCAGAAAGTTGCTGGAAAAGTTCCGCTACAATGAGATAAATTGCAAACAAAATCAGGATTGTTATTACCAGAGCATATCGCCGCTAATCATTGGTCACTTTCACTGTTTACTAATCACTGCATTTTTCATAATTATTTAAAGTAAGTTGACTATAGTGAGAACATCATTTGTTGATCATGCAACAACAAATTATAATGACAAAAATTCTTCAGTCAAGAGCAAAATGGAAATTTAACGTCATGAATGACTTTGCTTGAAGTTCATGGTTAAGTAATGAAATTTGTTTGATATATATTGTTGACGCTACATTACGCATGCGCGTTCTGACGTCACATGAATATTTTTTTGTAAATAAACTTGATTGTGATATTGTTAAATCAGTCGTATTAAGTCTTCCCGGAGCGTGGAGCACAATCGTTAACGGTAAAGCGAAGAAGAAATTTTAGTTATATGCACGGTGCTGCAAGCCTCACCGAAGGTAAATTATGTATTCGTTTTATATCGTCACGTCGTATTTCTGTAATTAGTATTTAGACATTATTATCATGCGTTTGTATATATTTGAATCTATACAGAAAAACCAGATCAGTTGGATCGAATCTGCTGCGTATTTTCTGACGAGGACACTGGTGCACACTGTGCTCAGACTTCATGAGAGAAAGTCTGTTATATATATAATTGTACATACAACCAAATTGAATTTCTATCACATAATCACCTAAATCAGGTTATGCCACGTTGAACCTCTATATCTGTTTTATTTCTCTATGTGAACTTGCCACATGCAAGTTTGGTTTCTGCTACAACTTGGTTTTATTATAATAGTTCCAGATCTCAAGATATCAAGACTGAAACTAGCCCATCTATAGGAAGTAGGCGAATTCAAATGGAAAACCATTGTATTACTTAGTTACTCTCATGCGCAATGCGCCACAGGACTACCGTTGATGCTAATTCCCTTCAAGAACTTTATTTTCTCAGAAAAGATATTTCAACGCTGTCATGAGCTGTTATGTAATGCTCTGCCCCTTGTGTTAATTATTAACCTTGTCCTTGTATCATGATGTTGAGATCTCTGGATTACATTCTTCTGAACTTGACTAGGACTCGGTGAGCTTACCAGCTAGTTTCATATAAACATATGACATAGTTTCATATGACAATAAACATATGACAAACGTAACACTACTTTTCTATTTTGCTTGAGTATATTCTTTCACATTCATTTTGCAGATTAACAAATGTAAATACACACACCTGCTTTTGGATTATCAGGGTTCTTGTCTGGATGGCAAACGAGAGCTTTCTTTCTGTAAGCTTTGAGGATCTAATATGAAGCAACAAACTAAAAGGGTCATTCCATGCCAAAACGCACAAGATTTACCCTCACCCTCTCAGATTTTAATAAAACTTCGTA
>OFHS01000767.1:0-18445 GCA_900245855.1 Calvadosia cruxmelitensis
TGAGCAACACTTCAACAACGTCAGGCGCTATATCCGGCGTAAAAAGATCTCGGTTAGCATCAAAACATCAGGGCAAGCACCCAGACGAAGGATACATATATATATTATGCAGACACTGCAACCAAATACTCCTCTCTATACTGAGCAAGATATGCAAACTACTGCACATTCGACCAAATCAAGCATTCCATGCCGAGAAAGTTGCAAACCTGAATTGCCGCCACTTGAGGACACTTCCAAATGATAAGGCCGATGGAGAAGAGGTTGTTGTTGTGAACAGTGCAAACGACAAATCAGATCAATGACAACAACATCGTACAGGCCATAACACAACATAGGCCTCAACAAAACAAAACCAACCAATGAAAGCACAATTACCGCAGATCTTTGACCATTGGCCATTGTTTGGATGTTTGAAACGCTGTTCATTGGATTTAACGTTGAAGTAGTATTTCACGGTTGTTTGCAAGCAGATCGGAAGAAACCGGTGACAGTCAACACAGGGGCTTTCAAGACGGCCAAACGGATTGGCAACAAATTTGCCAGCGGCTCTCTTACCCACACGCGCAGACGTTCGATTGTCGGGATTGCCGTACAGGAAAGCCGCGGTTGCTGTTGCGTAGCCAGTGTACGTGTATATCGTGTACGGTATACGGCGACATGGAGTGGTTTTACTCTGCGTTTTTCTTCAATAAAACTTTAGCTACTTGTAAGATGCTATGTGCAATTTGACCTATTTTTTATTAAAAAGGAGGGTCAGTCGCTAGAAATAGCTGCAGCTGCACCAACCACCATTAGGACAACATCCTGAGCTTGCTCATCACTCAATCCACACGATCCCAAAGCGCTTCTCGAATGGTCCAACCAGCAGCATTTCGAGTTGAGAACATGGCTCAAGCACCCAACAACAACATTGTGCCGAGTTGGAAGAGAATATCAATTATATTCTGTCTCCTTCTGATACTCTGTTCCATGTACCAATTTTACTTGGCTTCTGATTGGTTAAGCAAACTGCAACGAAGATATACCGATTGTAGTTGGTACGATTAGTTTAACAAACTTCAACCTATGTATATGTATCGTTATATAAGTGGGATACAAGAGGAAGGATCATAAGACGACATAACGAAAATGGTGTCTTTTGATCAGTATGACTCAATCAGTCAAAACATGTCAACAGACGCATCGGCAGTTACAAAACCGAGATAATAGTCATCTTAAAGGGATGCCTTACCCTTAAATATTTATACACTTTATCCATCAGGTTGGTGACGAAATGCCGCCAAAACTACTCTGCTTAATAAGGTAATAACAGATGACGAGGTTCTGCCCGAGTGACTGGACGACCTAGAAGACATCGATTTCCAATCAAACGATGAAGTTGAGGAAGAAATATCACCGAATCATCCCTTCACACTACTGGCCTACTTCAGATGAGCACAATCCACCACCTGGCACCAAATCTTCAAAAAGATCTTCAGAATTCTATTGGCGCCAATGCTGATCGAACTCGCTAAGGGTGTCGCTGCGATACCAAACATGAAAACATTGGCCAATGTCCCAGTAATTCAATCCATCGACAACGAGCCATACAAGGAAATCCGTCGATGCGTAGCTTAAAGCCTGGATTACGTTTTACAACTTACGTTCCTGCTATTGAACGGGCGGGACCAGCGAGGCACGGAAAATGCTTGATCCCACCTGGATTTGAACAAACAACCCAATAACAATAGAGCAGGAGCCCCTTCAACTGCGAGACACGTTTAACACGAACACTTTGAACTTAACAAACACGGTCAAATACAACCTATTCATACAAATATTACGCAGAAACTGAAACCGAGTACTTCACTCTCTACTGAGCAAGACATGCAAGCTACTGCACATTCGACCAAATCAAGTATTCCGTGCCTAGCCAGTCGCAAACATGATTCGCAGACACCTAAGGACGCTGCTGAATTGAAAAGCCGAAGGAGAATGGGTTGTTGATGTGAACAGTGCAAACGACACATCACATCAATGACAACAACATCGTACATAACACATGACATACGGTAGGCCTTAACACAACCAAACCAATGACAAAGCACCCATATATCTTCATTCAGAACAAACCGCCAACAGGGAAGCACCGAAAATAAAAACGTCCACAACAGGAGACGCCCACCTACAACCCATAACAAAACAACAGAATAGGCACGAACCGTGGGGCGAACCGCGACGTCAACCTTCTATTTGTTCCCCTTTAGAGGCAACGAGAACGCCATCAACACAACGATTAACGAGAAGGCTGAACACATTGACAACACAGGCCCGAAGGAAAGACAAGGAGCATCAAAACAGATGCGAACAATACACTCCAACAGATCAGGGTCTCTCTCGCATATTTTACATATTACCTACAATTGGGTGATGCAAATTTCATAAACAAATTAATTGATGCTAAGCAACAGAAAGCACACAGTCAATTACAACACATGCATGCTGATTTGAGAATCCTGAATTATATCACAACATCCAAACAGAAGTTCGGATACCTTGAATGAAACACGTGCATCCGCGATAATTCCTTAACAAAACTACACAATATAAAGATTATTTTGGCGAGACACAAATGAACCGCAAGAACAGCCATACCCACCCGTGATCAAGAAGGGGTACCTCACTCTCAAGCTCTCAACAGTTCTACCAGCTAGGAATACCCTTCGGACAACTGCCTGAGCCTGCTCAACACGATCGCCGTCGTCCCCGTCGACCACAACCCACGTCTCGCAACCGCCAATTTTACAGCAACACGGCAGCATGAATAACGCAGCCAACAACAACAACAACCGAATGGAGGTTTGAAAAAGAACATTTATATTATTGTGTTCTTTGATACACTGACCCTCGTACCAATTGTACTTGGCTTACGATCAGTTGAACAAATCTCAATAAAGTGTACCAATAGTACTAAGAGTGATCTGCTGAACCAACTTTAGCATACGCAGAACAGTGATATCTGCAAAATACACAAGACATTTTTAAGACAACACAACCAAATGAATGTCCTACGACGACAATTTTAGCGGTACACAACTATACCTGACCCCACAGTGCCAATAAAATGATTGATTACAATGAACGCATGATTGCAATAAGCCAAACCTACATAGAGCACTGGCGATATCTACAAAGCCACTGTTTATTACAGTGCATCCGTGCTACAATCTCGCATCTTATGGCCAATAGAATGCGCAACAGGATGGGTTAAGACTGGGCATCTCACCAAGTTTCCCGACGGAAATCTAAGCTTTAAGTTTGAAGGAGTAATCAACTTACCCGCCAAGACAGTCAGCAGGGATCAGGCTGCACTCTCGGTGCTATGGGTGGGTCTGAACTTGGTAGAAAAATTGGAGGATGGGTTCATGATAAAATCCATGACTCAGACGCAGTAGATGGAGCCTCAACAGAAGGCGCCGATTCTGGTGATACAGTCGGAAATACAGAAGGAATTAATGGCTCGGAAAGGATTAAGACTGGGCATCTCACCAAGTTACCCGACGGAAGTCTAAGATTAAAGTTTGAAGGAGTAATGAACTTACCCGCCCAGACAGACAGCAGGGAATGGATTGCTTTTCCGTGGATGTATTTCTGGAATTACCTAAACCAAATCAGCAAGTACGAATAGTCTATGAAGTATCAAAGGTTTAAACCCATGGACATCTATAGTGGGTTGTCTGGGGTTGATAACTCCTACCCCCCGATTTTGTCGTGGGCATGGGCTTTGGGATTTCACAGCCACACCGCGCCGCATTGGTAACCCCACACTAGTCAAATACAGCCACCGCAAGGTCAATCTTCGACCATTGTCCTGTCAATCATCCAAGAGTACATAAATAACTGTACGCTCGCCACTCGCATTTAGAATGGAGAAGCACGTCGTGTACGCCGGGCTAAAAACTTTCTTTCAAGCTACAGGCGCATCCAGACAGGACTACCAAGTCATCACGACCGGTTACCACAAAAGCCACACACACTGCTTAGTCAGAGGAGATTTCTGCCGAGATGTCCTGCGAAAGCTTCGACTTGACTACTTTAATGGACGACACCGCGATCGAAAGTGCAATGCTAGAGTTCCAAGGGACTGTAGTAGATGCCTTGGCAGCAGAAGCTACTTCCGTCTGTACCACGTTAGGTCAGACAAACACTTCCAAAACATCAAAAGATACATCAACAGAAAGCAACATCGCGTCCGGGTCAAAAAGACTGGTGCCTACGGATTTTGGTGTCACCCAGGAACAACCCTTCAAGATTTATAAGATCGCTGCCACCGTGAAGGAAGACATCTGCGATATGTACGACGAAGATTCGCTCGATGAGCAATTGTATCAAGAGACCTGCGACAGGGCTGGAGAAAGTGGCCTGTACAGTAAGATCATTGGTGAAGAATCCTACGAGTTTATCACACCGGTTGGCTGTCTCTTTGAGCGAGATTCACTCGGGTGGTTTATGTCAAGAATAAGATGCAACAAATGCGAGAAAGAGATACTCACCTGCTGTTGTAAAGATGTGAAGGAAAACATCCTAGCTATGTTCACCGACGAACCCGATTCGGAGTGTGAGTCATCAGGAGAGGAGAACGGAGACGGCAAGCCTCAGTCACAGGGACCGTCAACAAAGGAGTCGCCGTGCGAGATTATTCTCAAAGCATTCCAAGAACAATCCATCTACACTGAGAACCATATCCAGGAGGCTATACGTAACAAGAAAAGTCCACTAATCCCGTTGATGAGCAAGTACGCAACAAACTGGGACAAATACACCAAACATTGTCTCCAGATCATGCGTGCCTCTACTCAGACGCGGGATTTCGCCGAGAGATTTGAAGACGCTCGCATTTAGAATGGAGAAGCACATTGTGTACGCCGGTTTGAAAACATTCCAAGCAACTGGGGCTTCTCGACAGCATTACGAAGTGATTGCCACCGGATACCATAAGAGTCATACGCACTGTCTAGTTCGTGGCGACTTCAGCAGGGATGTCAACAGAAAGCTTCGATCTCAGTACTTTGTTGGACGACACCGCAATAGAAGCTGCAATGTGCGAGTTCCGAGGGATAGCAGCAGATGTTACGGCTGCAGAAGCTACTTACGGATCTTCCATGTCAGATCCCCCAAACACTACGACAACATTGAGAAATACATCAAAAGGAAAGCTCATCGCATCACCGTTAAAGAGACTGCCGCCCACGGATTCTTCCGACTTGAGCGAGATTCCTTTCAAGCTTTATAAAATCGCGGCAACCGTCAAAGGGGATATAATCGATATGTATGACGAAGATTCCCTTGATGAACAGTTATGGAAGGAAACCTGTAACAGGGTTGGGGAGACTGCCTTGTACAGCAAGACTATAGGAGATGAGTACGACCTCCTCACCCCTGTTGGAACGCTCTTCGAAAGAGATTCATTGAGTTGGTTCTTGTGCAGAATTCGGTGCAACAAATGCGACTGTGAAATCCTATGCTGCTGCTGCCCAGACCTGAAAGAGAACGTGAAGGCAATGTTCCTTGACGAGGCTGACTCGGAGTGTGACTCCAGTGGAGAAGAAGAAGGAGAGGAGAAGTCACAAACCCCAGGCCCATCTGCAAAGCAATCGCCATGTGAGGTCATATTGAAGGTATTCCAGAAGGAATTGATCTACACTGAAAATCACATTCAGGAGGCTATGAAAAACAAGGAGTCTCCGTTGATCGCCCTGATGAGCCGGTATGCCACTAATTGGGACAGATACACGCGTCATAGTCTCCAAATCATGCATGCATCCACTCAGACTCGTGACTTTAGCCAAAGGTTCGAAGAGGCAACGATCGACGAAACCATCGATAAAAGAATAATCAACTCAACCACGATGGTCTACGTCCAACTTCTGACAGCAGCCGCTGTGCACATGAAGCTCACCTGGAGAGAACTGTTTCGCAAGATGGTTCGAATTCTCAAAGGGGAGGAGAGCAAAAAGAAAGGGATTATAATGGTGGGAGCAAGCGACGGTGGAAAGTCGGCTTTGGTGCGCCTGTTCACATCCATGTTCCGCGAATGGGAGATTGGGCATTTAAAGACTGCAGACAAGTCAGCGACGTTTTGGTACGATGATCTACCGGGCACCTCGATCATCTGATAGATTGAAAAAATTGCAAGAAAGAAGTACCGATCGTACTTGACGCAATTGGTTGAACAAGCTTCGACATCTATGTATGGTGATATCAAAGGGATACAAGAGAGAGGATCATAAGATGACACAATAGAAATGGTGTCTTTTCATCAGTCCATAGCAGAACATGGGGAATACCCAATTGCACAGTTCTGATTACATAACTTGCTTCAATCATTTATGATGATTGTACTATTTTCCACGGACATGCGAAGCACTGAATTTACATTCAAGTGCATGTGAATCGCATCCAATGTTACACAATAGCTGCCGGCTCAACAATAGCGCACACAAAATTAACAAAAAGATGCTTTGGCTTTGGAATGACTCAATCAGTCAAAACAAGTCGGCAGACGCATCGGCGGCGGTTGCAAAACCGAACCTATGACATTCTTAAAAGCATGCCTTACTCTTGTATTCGTATACACTTTATCTATAAGGTTGCTGACGAAACGCTCCTACAACAATGCAGCTTAATGTCAGATGACGACGATCTGCTCGGGGGACTGGACGAAGTAAACGAGATCGAATTCCAATCAAAGGACGAAGTTGAGGCAGAAAAACCACCGAGTCGTCCCTTCACACAACTGGCCTATTTCACATGAGCACAATCCATCACCTGACAGCTATCGTCCAAAACATATTCAGAATTCTATTGGAGCCAATGCAGATCGAGCTCCCTTGGGGTGTCACTGCGATATCAAACATCCAAAAACTGGCAAATCTACCAGAATTTCAATCCATCGACAATGAGCCATACAAGGAAATCCGTCGATGCGTAGCTTAAAGCCTGGCCTAAGTTTTACAACTTAAGCTCCTGCTATTATACGGGCGGGACTAGCGAGGCACGGCCAATGCTTGATCCCACCTGGAATTGAACAAACGACCCAACAACAATAGAGCAAGAGCTCATTCAACTACGAGACACGTTTAACATGAACACTTTAAACTTAACAAACACGGTCAAATACAACCTATTCATACAAATGGTATGTATAAACTGCAACCGAGTGCTCCACTCTCTACTGAGCAAGACATGCAAACTATTACACATTCGACCGAATCAAGCATTCCATGCCGAGGCAGTCGCAAACCTGATTCGCAAACACCTAAGGACCCTGCCAAATGGAAAGGCCGAAGGAGAATGGGTTGTTGATGTGAACAGTGCAAACGACACATCACATCAATGACAACAACATCGTACATAACACATGACATACGGTAGGCCTTAAAACAACCACAACAGAAGACGCCCACCTGCAACCCACAACAAAACAACAGAATAGGCAAGAACCGTGAGGCAAACCGCGACGTCAACCTTCTATCTAAAACACCACCAACACAACGATTAACGAGAAGGCTAAACACATTGACAACACAGGCCCAAAGGAAAGACAAGGAGTATCAACACAGATGCGAACAATACACTCCAACAGATCGGAGTCTCTCGTATATACCCAACCACGTACCCCGGAGAAGCCATCAAATGGTGTAAGTATCGGAGCGTAAGTATAAAGGTGTAAGTATCCTCTACCATCTCTTGCCATTAAGGCACCTTTTATTAAGCCTTTCTTCTTCCACTGATTATCAGTGTGACCGGTGCTTGTGTACGGTGGGCTCTTTCCTGTTTAGACAGACACAGGTTCGCAAAGCCATATGTGGCTTGCACACATTTGCATTCGCAATCACATTCGCAATCGCATTCGTAATCACAATCGCATTCGCTTGCTTGCTTGCATTCGCATTCGCTTGCCCACCCACCAAGCACCAACGTCTACGCTCATCTGTAGTGATGAGTTTAAACTTGGCTTACGATCATTTGTACAAATCTCAACAAAGTGTACCAGTAGTACTAATAGTGATCTGCTGAACAAACTTTAACATACGCATAACAGTGATATCTGCGGAATACAAAATTAAACTGTGTTGCTCGCTACCTCGTGCAAGAGTGACAGCCTGCTGGGTTTATCTTACTGCATGGTAATGAGGTTGGTCAGAGGTCACCCGAGGCAATGACATTGGCCATGCGGACCCACAGACACAACTGTCGTGGCTTGAGTTTAATTTGCCTAAATATTATGTAGCCAGCATGAAATGACCAAGACAATACAACCAAATTAATGTCCTACGACAACAATTTACCTGACTGCACAGTGCTATAGAAATGATTGATTACAATGAATGTATGATTGCAGCAACCCAAACCTACATATAGAACACTGACGATATCTACAAAGCCACTGTTTATTACAGTGCATCCGTGCTACAATCTCGCACCTTACGGCCAATAGAAATGATATAGCCTTGGGAATGATGGAAATCACATCGAAACGTCGACAGTGCATTATTGGCATCGGACCGTGATTTAATCACTGACACAAACTAAAATCTTACCCTTGTGTTTTTGGTACAATTTATCCACAAGGTGGAGAATGAAGTGCCACGACACCCAGGGGTCTGCTGCCAGATGACGATCTACTAGCGGACTTGGATTCGTTTGATGCACGAGAGTTTCTGGACGACGAACCAGTACAAGAAACACCACCAGAAGACGAGCACAGCAGCAACAATACTGCGCTGTAAGCCACAGGACCGTGCAGGTTGAACACCGTGCAAAACCCAATGGCAGCAATGCAGAAACTATTCAATCTAGTTTTGACCACATTGGCCATTCAATTCCCAAATAGGGTTGAGCAGTTACCCAAACATCAAGACTCTGGCAAACTTCCCAGAACTACAAATGCCCGACGATCGGTACAAAGAGTTCCGACTCCACTCCACATCTCTAAAACCATGGACTACATACACACAATACAAAATACACAAACCTGGAGCCCCAGGGAGACCAATCCTCCATGCGCAATCGCACTGCATGTTCGTATATACTTGAGTTGACCTTTGCCACGGGCGACGGCGCCAGGAAAATGCTTTGTTTGTTACGCAATTAGCCTTATTCTTTTCAATGATGGTCAATTTCAAGGATTGTTCTTGGCTGTCAAATTTGTAGACTTCAGCTCAAAGTCAAGTGCCTAAAAACAACTGCATCCCGTCATGCATTGGGACTGCGCTTGGTCCATTGTCTCGGGCTAAATCTCACACACAGAACTCCTATCGGCCTTTGTTGAACGACCACTGATTAAATCACACGTTCAAGACTCAAATCATTTTAAACAACAAATCAGCAAAATTCATATTCCATCGAACGCCATATTGGCAACGCTGGACTTCTCGCCTCTGCACACAAATATCGAACACAAACTTGGTATTGAGGCTATGCGACAATTTCGTAACCCAACATGAACCAAACTATCAAGGACTACCTTTGAAAGTATTAGTTGGTACGATTCATATGATCTTGAACACGAACTACTTCACCTTTGGAAAGGAATACTTCCTCCAAATTTCAGGCACAGCGTTGGGGACACGATTTGCCCAGAGCTACGCTGACATTTACATGTCGGTTGTTGAGGAGTGAGGACAAACTCCTCTCTCAGTCCACCGAAAAACCGCTGGTGTGGCTTAGATATATTGATGATATCTTTATGATCAGGGAAGAATGGAAAGAGAAACTCAACCACTTCCTAGACAAAGCCAATAAAATTCATCCGCGAATCAAATTTACTAGTACAATCTTAGAATCGAATGCCGCCTTCCCAGATCTCAACACCTACGTTGCCAATGGCAACCTGGAAATGGACCTCTACACAAAACCGTCCGATACACACAATATTCTATCGCATGCGTCATATCACCCAGCACAAACGAAGTGGGGCATTGTCAAATCGCAGACAATCCGCTATATGCGAAATATCGATACCAAGAGTATTTTGATCCTCTGACGATACACTCTATACCTTATCCTGCTTGCCTAGAATTATCCATTCAAACGGACAATATCCATCATGAAAAATATCTGCAACACATGGGAAAACACTACAGAACGAAAACCCATGAACCTCAAACGAAATAATGTGATACCAATGATCACACCATACAACCATCAGCTCCAGGTCTATTCACAGAAATTCAGCATCACATCCAACTCCACAAGGCCAAATCAATTTTGACCTTCAACAAACACAAAAACCTTGGTGATTTACTCATACACACGAATGAGAAATCACTATCAAATTTTGTAATATCGGATCCGGAAACTAGATCCGTAGATAGAATGAAACAGTCCGGATTCTGAGCCAGAACCACTGTTGGGCCACATTCAAACGCCTCCTCTAGCCTTTCCTCCTAAGATTACTACTGTAGTTCACAATGGAACTATACCCACGGACTCTCGTTGGAATAGCTTTTGCCACAAGGCATACATGATCTCACAAACGTGAGATATCAATCACTCTGCGACAAACAAGACTAAGATACCACGGCTGAATGTCGTAAATTATCAAAACAGATATTTGAGAATGCGCAACTTTATATTCTCACATTAGGATCTCAATTTGTACCTTGCAGCAGAGAGGGCAGACTTCAGCAAAGGAGGATCATGTCCGATCTAGAAACGTTCAAACAACGTGTCCGTCGTATTCACAAAAGTTGGTGTTCCAAAGCAGAACTGGAGTTATTGCAGATTTCTAGCCTCTAAATTCTTCGGTACTACAAAATACGAGAAATTAATTGGAACCTCATTTTGGAAGGAGTACTGGATCAATTAAGCCAACAAACCAAAACAAAGACATGGCTCTATCACTGCAAAAAATGCGAACGGAATCTTTGATTAATGCTACAATTTCAAAATAAAACTGTTTCCTAGCTTCTGCATCTTTCTATACAGACAGCAACAGTTTGCTACATGCTACTGAGAAGAAAGACAAAGGCTTTATACCTGGAGACATTAAAAGTCCTGCGAGAAGGCTTGGACAATCTCAGCCCATCAAGCATAATGACTGAATGGGAGGCTGCAGTTAGAGCTGCATTCACAAAGACCTGCACTATGAACTGGAACCATGTGAAATCGTATGAAAAACCGTGTGAATTTCACATGATTTTCCACATGGTGCTTCCCTTTTCACATGGTTTTCACATGGCTTTTCACATGGTTTTGGATTCGTAGAGCTGGCCGAATGTGGAAGCACTTGATCAGGCAGTTTGTTTCATTTCGATCAGGCAATCTGCAGAAAGCTAGTTTCATTTGAGTTGAGGAAACAGTATGAACAAGCTGGTCCACTGACACAGTTCGCCGGCATGATATTTGGATGCGGTTGTTGCTTGCAGCTAGGATTTTGGTGGAATTTCAATTCCTTACATGTGCACTGAGGAACTGTTAACAGGGGAAGAATCGGAAAAATTCTGGCTCGGCAACGTTGCTAGGTATCAGCCAATCACAAGGGGCCATGAATCCAACCAATCACTGCATACTACCCAGAATCTGGTAATAAGAGAACAAGGAAACTTGCACAACTGCGCAGACGTACTATTTTACCGAAAAAAATAATTCGTCTGCACCCAGGCTAGGTATTTCGTTGCTAAAGGAGCTGTGTTAACTTGCACATCAGCTCTGTTCCCTTTCTAGTAATATTTATTACTAGATAAAAGATGAAGATTTCAAAAATCTATACTTTAATTTCTATTTAGTAAGTCAAGGGCTATGTCATGGATCCGCTGGGAGGAAACAAAGCTCCCCCAAACCCCCATCAAAATATTTGAAGGAGAAATTGAAATTCATCAGATTCGAATCACCACAAAGCATGAAATCACAGACTAACCTGTTGCTGTCGTTATTTTACGCTGAGTAATTTTCCAACGTCCCTTGGGATCGAATCAAATTTGAACAAAGAGAATGTTTTGAAAACAATTGGTTTGGCGCTAAGAAAGCTGCAGTGGGACATTATCTGGATGGACAATAGACGGGTTCGAGTCGAACCGTTCGACAGATAACAGAAGCCTGATTTCGTAAGTTGCTTTACCAAAACATATTTGCTATTACTCATATTGGGACTTACCTTCAAATGAAACTTTTTTCAATTCTATCCAATCCGGGAGATGTTTGTGTTTGATTCTAAAGTCGGAATAATGTGAAGATGGCTAAAAAGGCGAATCGGTGAATCTGCAAAGTACAATTCTGCTTCAAGGAGAACATCCCACGTACCTTCTTGTCCCCATCAGCACAGCATTAGAATTAATTTATATTAAAATAGCTTTCCAAATTCCAGCTACTGACCTCTCCTGTAGTGGCGTTCTTCCCGGCCAAAATAGTGGGTTCGTTCTGTCTTGTCGAGCCGTTTGAAAGCAGAGTTTATCTTCTGTACAGCAAGACATTTGACACGCACGTGACACAGGAGACATTATGGATAACAGGAAGATCGCAGTTGTCGGAAATGTATCGGATTTCAGAGGATCTCAAAACTGATGATACGTTTTTACCTTGGTTTTTACCATAATTTAATAATTTATACCGAGCAGGAGTATCATATAGAATAAACTACGCATCTTCAGGCTAGTACGGTGCCCCAAATACGGTGGCCCACAAGTGTAGAACAGAACACAAGACAGAAATCACGGATTACAAATCATGAAATCGGAACACAAAACACCAACCGGAACACAAATCACGAAAGCGGAACCCAACCATGACATCGGTGCACAAAACAAAAATTAGAGCACAAAACACAAAGTCGGAACACGAATCTAAAAGTCTGAACTCAAAACTCGAACTTGGAACACAAAACTCGAGCATGGAACACAAAACTCGAAGTCGGAGCACAAAACACAAAATTGGAGCACAAAACAAAAATCAGAACACAAAACTCGAACTGGAAACTCCAAACTTGAAATCGGAATCCTAAAACTCGGAATCGAAAGAGGTCGGAGGGTCGGGGCACAATACCTGTATTTAAAGGAGCTACTTCGGCACGATTCGTTGTCCGCAAGGGTGTCCGCAATGTTTGCGGCGGGAGCCCCCATCTGATGCACACTTCGCTACATTGCACTTCTTTAAGTTCTTCTTCATGTCTTCAAAGCTTTATCCTTTAAAGGATGGAAGTGGCTGTGAGTAAGTGGAAGTCAGGCTTCCTTTTATTCGCCTGTCAATATTTTGGTCAAATAAAGTTAACAAACACACATACTGTACATACATACATAGAGTCGCAGGGGTGTTCGCCACAGACACAGTGGACGTACAGTTGCGAATTTCAATGTCAATGTAAATGTCACTTTATTTAACGAGGGTAGACCATGCAATAAGCCAATTAAAACCACAGAAGACAATGAGATTATCTACACGCTAACAGTCATCAAATCAAAGGCGTGCTTTTCGCTGGAATTTTATAGACGAATGATAACCGATCTGCTTTCCGCAAGAAATTGTGCCCGTGCGGAAAACGTGAATGCTCGACATATTTCTAGTACGTTGCTACTTCTTTTCTAAAAATGGTAAGGATTTATTTCAAAATAATTACTTACTTCGTTAAAACAAAACTCTGAAGAAGGAAATATTAAAAAGTTGATTAACAATGAATGCTACTTCTTTAATGAGCTCTGGGTCATCTACAAACACGTTTAGCAATCGGCTTTATTGTGTCGTATTGTTATTGTACAACAGACATTATAAGTAGCAGGCTTTTGGCTGCCGCAAGGCCAGATGACATTCCCATTAGAAACTGCAACCCATCCAAACATTGTATTTTCAATTCAAATGTATGGTACTAGTTTCGTAGCTATAGTAGAGAAAAGCTGCCACATGCACAAGATTTGGTTTTAGGACAGTGCTGTTCATCTGAACAGCCGTACTTCCTCTTTTTTGCAGCACATGTAACAACAGACTTTTTCCATAAACTACGGTTACTTACATCAGGAAAAAACACACTAGTAAACACATGATCAGAATTTAGCAAAGTCACTGTATATGTAAATAGATTAGCTTCGCTACGGTGATATTTCTCAGTGGGCTTCCAATCCTGCAGAATGTCATGCACAAGATGTTAGGTCTGACATTTTCTACTCTATCGGATATGTTGTTTCTTTAGGATATTTAATATTTCGAAGTATTCATTTGAACATTTCTGCCTGCTGATACTGCTGGGGAGATCATATACACTGTTGGCAGAAATTAATGAGCCACCCTCTGACCAAGCCAAATATCTGGCTTCAGCCAAGATTTTTAGTATGTTGCTTGGCTATGGCGTATATTTTGTTGCTGTAATGGCGTTATACATGATCTAAGAACATTATTAAGCAAATTTGGAAAATATTTCGATATTTGGAAGTATTTATTTGAACATTTCTGCCTGCTGATACTGCTGGGGAGATCATATAGGTACTTTACGTTGCCTAGTTCATATCTTGTCGATGCAGTAAATGCACCTGGATTTAAATGTGATTGACCATGCGGTTTCAGTTGTAGTATGGGAACTTGCAAAGACCACTATTGCTATGCAATTCGAATCATTTGACATGGCATAATTATCCAGCAAATCAGTCAAGAAAGCCATTCAGGAGAGTCTGAGCCATGCGACACACCTACAGGACTCCACTGGAGATCGATATGACTATATCTTTTTAATAATTTACTAATACTTTAGCACTTTTCAATTTAAATAGACAAGTTTAATTTTTAATGTTTAGCCATTTCTTATAATTATTCCAAACGAACTAATCAGTTACTTTGTATCATTTATTTTATAGATTAGTCTTCTTACCCAGCATTGCTGAACAGTCTTTCGTCACAGTTGCAACCCGTTTGTTCAATGTGTATAATATAGACCATCAGACAATAATTTTATCAGCCCTGTGCATAGTCCCATTCCTACCTGTTTATATGTAATGCAATGTAGTGTAATGTTCTGAACTGTCTTACGTAAGTCTCGTACCGTGACAGTAATTGTAATGTACCCTCGATGTATCTCTGTTGTTAATTTACTTCTTCTCAATGTGAACGAGTTTGTAACTCATATTGACAACGAAGGAAAATAAAAAGAACACACACACACACAGTACAAGGTTGCTTCGTCTGATGGGTTCATTTGAACTCTTACGTCAAATATACGATTGTATTATCGTGTCCTGTCCTTCGTCCGCTGTTCGTTGTGATTGGTCTCTGTGGAATCGTTTACACGTCGTCTGTTGTTCCTGTCGCCTCGTCAAAAGTATAAAGTCACCGTGTGCAAGTCCTTGGTCTTCATTCGTCGTATCCTGTTCATTGTTTTCTATGGACTATTGTTTTGTTGTAATGCTTTCCTTCTTCTTGTCAATTTGAAATCCATTTCATGTTAACATGCTTATACAGCATGTAACTTTCCCCTGTTTATTATGTCTGTGCCCCATGCAAAAAAGCCAATGGCTTATTGGGTATCACAATAAATGATGATGATGATGATGATGATGATGATAAGTACAAGCGTTCAGCAGCTGCGTTATAGTTCATACTGTATGCCATAAAGTGAATTTTGGAAATATTACTACATAATTGTTGTAATAACTAATCAATAATATCTAAACTTAGCGCGATTGCTTACAACAACACCAAGAGACAACAAAAAGCAACGTCCTATTCAAGGAAATTTTTCTTGTTCTTTTCGTGTTCTCACTCACGCATGCGTACTAACACTAACTATACTAATTATTCTAACTTATGTAGGATTCATATGCAGGCAATTATTATTTTACTATTATGTGGTACTATTGTCAGTATCATTATCAGTATCATTATTAGTAATATTTGGGAATCGCCACTTGCCAAGAAGCATAAAGTGAACAAAAACCTCTCACTCAGCCCTACAAACTCCAACATAGGACGTGATTGCTTCTTGATAAATGAATCTATCCGCGAAAGCAATTCTTCAAACAAAATGGACAAAATCTTGGTTTTATTTTTTGGATCTCGAATACAAATTTCAATTTATTCAACATAAAATTTACCTAGGGTTAATTAAAAGTATAATAAGCAAAAATTCTGCTAGATGATCATGTCAAACTCTCATTCAGACTACCAAGATGTGGTATAGAGCCAAAGGTCGATTGTAGCTTTGCCGCGTTGGATGGCAATTGCTATTCTCTGCTTCAGATAGCAACGGGATTTTGGCATGCCTGGAATCTTGATGAGTTCTCCCACAAGCGTACTTAACAGCTTTCTCCTGCCTCTCCATACGCACCCAGAGTTTCCCAGGCCAGAGGCTCCACTAGTTAGTTTGTGCTGAGGGTGGAATATTTCTGTGTATTCCTCTGTTCTGCTTTTTTTGCAGCGGCTCCGGTCTGAACAGTCGTATTAGTAAGGTGGCTTGGGGCTAGGGTGTCCATGCAGGTGAAATCCTACACAAGACACCTCCCTTAATGCCGCAGAATCTGTGAAATCATCCTGAATTAATTGAAAAAGGATTCGCGGTCAAATATTTTCATATCATTCACCAACAGGCTGTACTCGCCTCTCTTTTTCCTTTCTTGGAAAATATTTCTCACCCAGAAATGTTTTCGGAAATTTTGGGTGAATTTTTGTGATTTTCCGTCCAAACAAATATGAATAGCATCTGAAGACTGAACTCATCCTCCATTTTGCAACACATGAACTTGGATTTCCCAACCAAAGTATCTTCTTGTTTGATTATGAGCATCAAACAGGAGATTGGACTGTCCGCTCGAAATTTCCATTTTTGCGCTACACAGGTGGAAACGCCTTCAATCTTTTGCGCGGAGAGTTGATAGGATCAAAAGTTTTTCAAAAACATCTTGTTTGCCTATCAACTGAAGAGCTATAGCCATCCGTGCTTCCTCTACATGCATACAAGAAGTTGTCCGGTAGAGGTCATCTCAGTCAGGGGCGGATCCAGGGGGGTGCTTTGGGTGCTCAAGCACCAGTCAGATTCTCCGGCCTTTGATGCCGCCGCCGTTGTTTAGTCGCGGTCGCTATCAACAACGTCAGCGCCTTTGTAGCACGACAGGTTCTCAGAGTGTGACGCCGCTTCGAAATAGCTTATCACGTCACTAGGGCTACTACAGAGCTGTCAACTTATAACACACAGCCTAGAAGTCGCACTCTTGTAGGGGTGCAGGCCAATGGCGAACCGGTATTGAGCACCCCTCAGAATTCCATTCTGCTTACGTAGCACAGTGCCAGCCAATGAGGAAGCCGGCTTGCGCACCCCTACATTCCTGGCCGATCGAGAAAAAATCAAAAGATTTGCCTTTTAGCCAATAACAACGCTACATTGCTGATTATTCCACATTCCGAGCACCCCTTAGGGGGACAGGCCAATCAGAGAGCAGTTCCAAAATCTAAAATTAGAACGGAGCTCGTGACTTTGGAAGAGACCATGGAAGCGACCTGCACCGCGGCATGTCCTACGAACCTTGCTACGAACTTGTCAGAGCTCGGAACCTTGGCTCAGACCACGTGTTTGTCAACAATGGCGCTCAGTGCAGGTCAGGTGGACTGCTAGAAACGCGTTAACTGATGGCCTTGCTGATGACATCCTATGAAAGGAGCTGCAGTCTCTAAAGGATTCATGTTGCAAGGAAATGCTTTTCGTCGTTGACCATGTCAAGAGAGACTTTGAGTTGGAATCTGGAGGAATGCGAATCCTCAAACCTGAAACCTGCAGTTTCCTTCGTCTGAACTTGCACGTGCTGCATGTCACACTTCTATGAGGTAAGACTCGAAAAGAAATGAAATTTTGAAAGCTTTCTCGAGGCTAGTAAGCCGTCAATACTAGACTTGAGCTTCGCCTTGATGCCTGGCTGGAAACATTAGCTTTGCATTTCTTCTGTCTAGGCTCCGTAGTCCAGCATGTGATGTTAATGTGCAGTTGGGACTGGAAAGTCCTTCATAGGCCTATGCAATTTAGGAGTCTGCATTGTGATGCAATTATATCAAAATGATGTGTCTGCTGGTGCTGTAATGTTTATAACATGCCCTCTCTAGGGACAGTGAATGGAATTCTTAAAAGAATGATAATATTTGAATGTCGATTGATTTCTGTTGTTGTCTGATGCAGTGATTGTTGGTGTACATTCTTGCAAGACATGCTGAGAGCCTTCACGTGATGTCTCCTGTTCGTACCACGCTTGATGGAAAGCTTATATTGGCTGAGTTCTTGTTCTTCCTTTGAGATGTTTAGTTGTTCTGCTGCTTACGTATTTTCAACTTGCTTTTGAAATATTTATATTGATGTTCTGCTGTTATCTTTGTGTGTGATGATCTGTAGTCCATTTCTTGATTATAGTGTAACTTTCGGATTCCTGCTCTTGCTTTCTTGAAGTTGAATACATACTTGCCAGAGAGCTGCTACAGAGCTTCTGGAGGCTCAAAGTTGGCA
>OFHS01000767.1:18492-35708 GCA_900245855.1 Calvadosia cruxmelitensis
GACCCAGTAGTGGGCGGGGCTTCGCCCCCCGGGGAGTCTGAGCACCCCTCAGATTTTAGGCTGGATCCGCCCCTGATCTCAGTAACGCAGGTAAACTCAGCTTATAAAATATAAATAACTGATTAGAACATAGAAAAAGTACACCTTCAATGTGATAGAAATGATAAAAAGCTACAAAAGCTTCTGCTTGATCAGTTCGTCCATATGCAACTTGCAAGAGACAATAGTCATTTATGATTTAGCTCACATTCCGGGAGCAGCAATTTGTTCAATCCTTTGGTTTACTTAAGGCTTTCGTCGAGTTTCAATGTATTCGAATCTGCAGATTACATGCTGCTGTGAAAACACGAAAACAAACTTTTTTGTAGCCATTTTCCGCTGAATACACTTTCGAAACTTTTGGTTTCCTCTCCATTTTGTTGAATGATAAATTTTTAATTCGAGTATCTAAAGCGTAGCGATAACACCACCTGTCGTAGGTGCTACACACGCTTTGACGTCAAGACTCAATAACAAAAGTACCAGCAAAGGCTACTGCTAACAACATTGATTCTTCAAGACGACAGCTGGTTACAAAAAAACAAACAAAGAAGGCCTTAAGAACATTCGTCCTTGCGATTAATATCTTGGCAACACAAATCGTATACAGTTACCTATGACTTCCGTGGAAGTCTGATTTATGCTCTTTTGCGCAGCATGCTTCTCTAATAATATTGCTTTAAACTCTGCTTACAGTAATCACTTAAACGTGTAGGAGAGACCAAAACTATTAGTTTGTCGCAGCCACAGGTGACTTCCTGCCGATCACCTGTCATGTGCTCACACTAGCAGATAATGTTCTGTTCTACTCCTTGGTGGGCATGCGCACGATGATAGGTTGCGGTGGCAACAAGTGACGCTCAGTGTATTAATTATCTATTGACACTTGAGTTGTTTAGTAGCAACAGATCGACCGAGGTGGTCAATGTGCTGTTGCATCGCTCGCTCGTCATGAGGTATTCGGTAGCATTGCTGTTCTCTGTATTTCTTGCAGTGTTACAGGAAATACAATGTTCTACATCTGATGGAAATTATACATCATCGTCGTTCAAAATCCATCAAGGGATGAAATCTCTTGCGATTCCCTTTGAGAATGTCATCAAAACAAAGACATTCCATTGCATCTTCACTTGTAATTCGTTGCCTGAATGCTTCTCGTTCAATGCCGTCGCAGTTGAAAAGGGTTTTGCTTGCAGCTTCTTTGATCTACTTGCGATTATCAACTCTGAAACGATCAAATCAGACAACTCAACTTACTACGAGAAGGTAAGTCACATATGCCATCAATCCACTTCTCGCTAGAGTATCATTTCTTGTCATGAATTGCTATAATTATTCCATTTTCCATCAAATGCGCCCAAATCGGAATCATTTTAAAATGATGATTTACTTTAAATGTAGATAATCGCTCTTCAATCTCACTGTGATTCTACTTCAAGTTCTTCTTCTGAACCGATAATGATGACTACAAAGCCCATATTTATGGTGTCATGGTCAGCATATTGTCGCTTGTAGAGAAACATTAGATCAGTAATGAAACAGAGCTGATATGGTGCATTATACTGACAACGAATGTTCTCTGGAAATTCTTAAAGTGCTACACTGTTGAATACAATAAACTTGCGTTTATAACGCATTGAATGAATTTTCGAGAAACATGACAAGCACCGAACATCGAATATTTCATAGTGTATGACGCAAATGATAAAATAATTCTCAAACAATCAATTATTTACCTATTCATTGCTTGTATAAAAGTAAACATGCCACGATAGCAATGAAAAGGAAAGGCTGCCATTTGAGGGTCTTGTGAAGTTAGAGAATGTGTTTGTTGCTTCTCAAATGAAACAATGCACAAACCCGGACATATCCAATTGAACACCAAAACGTCACCTTGGAGTTTATAGGAATAACTACAGCTGAGCCTGAGCTGGACCTCACTTCAAACAGCTTCTGTTAATTTTATATTTTATATGCTGTACAATGTTGATGTCGTGGCAAGACCCTGAGATATTGACCACGACAAGCTTTGCTACTAGTAACATCTAGTGACGAAGACACGAATATTGAAGAGGCCACACGCCTTCGTCAACTCTCGGCTACACGACTAGAGTCCGTGTTCCATGCTTTAACCGGATGTGACACGAGATACTCCAAGAACGAGATGAAAGTTTACTCTGGAATTACAGGACACATGCTGCAAGTTAGCAGCATGAGTGAGCAAATCCTATGCCTATGTGCATGATAGTAGATCATGCAAATCAGGGAAGGGAAGCTGTGTAATGACGTTTCAAGTGTGGAATCTATAAGAAAGCCTTCGAAACAACTGAATGGGTTTCACTGCAGATCATCTTGAAGTTTTATGGCATAGAATTGTCTGTTGTCATTTTACACAGATACCCAGGCACATGCGAGAACCAGCAACGAAGAAAATCAAGAATTATCCACGTCTTCTGGTGCATCAGCCACCGGGGATTAAGACGTATACATTACTTTTTAAGAAAATGCAAGGTCGCTTGGAGTGTTGTTTGCAGATGCATCCTTGATTTATATTTGGTCAGAAAAACTAGTGGTGCAGTGTTATACTATTCCATCACTTTGCTTTACCCACTTCGCATTTATTTATTGATATGTAAACACTGCAACGGTGAAAATATTCCTTGTAATATGACAAGAAATCACTAAGGAAGCACATAGTATGCAATGGTGGCTTCTGTTCTTGCAGTGCAAATTTCAGCCCTCTTTTCAAGAATGGATTTAACCGTTCTTTTACCTCCTAATCTGTGTGGATTTTCAAAAAATAGATATTATGAAATCACTTCATAGTAGTCGAAAAATCTATTATCAAACAGACAATCTCCCTTTATATAAGGCAAAAATTTACTTCCATCCAGGGACTGAACAATGTCCAGTGGACACATTCTGTTACACATCATAATATCTGCTGCATTAAACAAACGCAAAAAAGAAAAGGAAAAAATAAAATGTTGCTTAACAGCTGTATGTACATGGAATAATATTACACTATAATAGATAGATTAGATAGATTTTCTATTTGACCATGAAAAACAATGTCAATTAAATACAAATAGGTTTTGAAGCAAAAAAATACATGGTCAGGATCATCCCATAAGCATAAATGCTTGTTTGTTTGTGACGTCCTAGATTTACAGTTTTATAAATTGAGGTATAGAAAGAATTATACAAGTTTGTTGAATATTAAGAGAAGCAAAGAAAAGAACTTATAAAATTCTGGAACTCAAATACAAACAAAGACGAGAAAGAGAAAATCAAAAGAAGTTCAGTAATGGGTAGAGTCAATTTAGTTGCATATGTAGCAGTTTTTTACTGTGCAAATGATGTAATAGGAATCGATAAAATTGTGTTTAAAGGTTTTAGTAAAGCATGGAGTTGGTACAATATCTCAAAAATACAAAATCAAAATTGTTAATTGATAGACTATCATAACAGAGCGAAAATCATACCGGATAGGTTTTTAATTTCACCTCGACGCTTCGCTAAAACTGCTTCATTTTCATTTTTCAAACCGTTTTGTGATGATACATGGATAGAAAGGTTCTATCCATTATAAATTACAATAAATACACATGTAAGTAAGAGGTTAAAACTATAAAAGAAACTATTGTTAAAATGTATCCAATTCAATAATGGCTAATCAATTAAATAAAAGCTGTTTATAATGCTAAACTATAAATGGAAATTCTCTTGCATGCGGATAAGTACGTTGCATATCAAAACATTTTTGGAGGCTCCCCCCAAGATTTGTACCTCGCGTAGATCTCCAACACGAGTTTCGTCCAGCAACAACCATTTTTCTCTTGACCATGTATTGCCCCATCTGGTCTATTACAGTCTAATCGAGAGGGACGAGGGAGTCAAAGAACGAACGCATATCCTCCTTTTCCAGCGCTCTTTTTGACAAGGCTATTTAGAATATGTTGGCGTGGAATGCAACCTACAGCCATCTACATGACAAACTGTGAGTTCTTTTAGTTTCCTCTAAACGTTACGTTGGTTGGTTAACTTCCTGTAGCAAGTCTGCAAGAAAAGTTTCTTTTCGTATGACCTATCAGGTAGAGATGTTTCTCATGCAAAAAGACTTTTGCTGATAACACGTTCCTTCGCTGGTAAAGCTCTTCCATCGAGATCCGAAGTAATTTTGTTGACCAAGAGTGAATGCAAGCAGTTCTCTGTGGCCTTGGTCTAGCTCTCTCTGACTAAAGACGTCGTTAGAGTAGATTTAGTCCTGAAATATGCTTTAGTTCCGGTCTATGAGTAAGACCTCTGAAGTGGTCTTTGTTGTATATTATTGTTGGACCTGATGTATATAAAATCATGCACATCTTGTTGGACAGCTTCACTGGACATGAATATTGGGATTGCTGAATCTGACATGCATCACCTTCCTGACACTTGTCGTCTTTGGGTTTAGACTTAGATCGACGCACATCGCACCCTGCACAATGCTTATCAGAGGCCTGCGTCATCCTTTTTCAATGAACTCAAAGTCACATCAGTGCCATAACCTTTGCAAGAGGTTTGAAATGCCTTTACAGTGAAGCTGAAAAGGAATCAATTTGTGGAATGTTCGTTCAGGACAGTATGCCTTGCAGTTTATATATTTATTACCTTGGCGTAAGGATATTATGCCTTCTGATTCTTTAACTAAGAATCCTGCATGAGCGTTTGAGAACGCCACAAAACATCTACATAACATCATCATAATTATTTGAATTGTAACCTATTTCGATTTTGGGCCATGGTCAAACGATGTGCAAGATCTTCTCTTGTAACTTAACCTGATAAAGCAACTCATCCAGTCTTTGCCTTGATGCTGCATTTCTATTTTCTTTGTTGTATGCATTACATGTAGGTAATCGAGAACAGAGATTGTTTGCTTGTCGCTGGCAATGGAAACCGAACATCTGGTGTTTATGATTTGGTGCTAGCGAACGGGGAATCAGCGAACACATATTGTGACATGGAGACAAGCCGAGGAGGTAATTTTACACTAGTGCAAAAAAATGTACAAACAATAGTTAAACGAGCCCTTCCTAGATACAATATTTTACATGAAATGTTGATGTTCAACCTTCGTCAACAATCATGATGCATCTGTATGCTATGACGTTATGTCTGTTCAGTAGTGTGCTAGCACCTTGGATAGTTTTCCGCAATGCGAGTGGAATCAGGAAGTAGAGCCAATCAGTTATTTATATATTAAAATATATTTCTAGCTATCTATTTGTTTATAGATTGTATTACATATAGCAAATTGCATTTTGTGAAGTTAAATGCCTGGAGCATTAGGTAGCTTTCAAGAGTTTTTAACATGGGAAGTAAAATACGTCTTTTAACTTTGATTAAAGGTGTAATGCTGCAAGTAGACACACAAACTCGATGCCTACATCAGACTCTAGTAACAATTTCTTAAAGAAGCAACATATATCGTTAGGCAAGTTGTTTCTTGCAATTGTGATGTTTGACTATTGTATGCACTTTCATAGCTTCATTTGCTAATCTTGGTAACTAGATAACAGTGATATCAAGAACGTCAAAGTTTATCGGGGAATGTACATGCTTTAAAGGAGGTCTAGTAAAATTGAAACAGATTAATAATAAAAATAATAATAATACTAATATATTTATTTAAATAGCGCTATTTACAATCTGGTTGCCCAATAGCGCTTTACAAGTTTGGAATTTAAATTTAATGTACAAGTAAATAAAATCTATACAAGATATAAAATACAACGATGGTAAATATTAAACAAGCAAATCTTCAAGAAGTAAAATGTCAATTAAGTAAGCGATTAGCTTAATTAAGAAACGGACTTCAAACTGTTATTTGAAGGCTAATCTCACCTGTATTAAGTGACCACCAACGATGGTAAATATTAAATAAGCAAATCTTCAAGAAGTAAAATGTCAATTAAGTAAGCGATTAGCTTAATTAAGAAACGGACTTCAAACTGTTATTTGAAGGTTAATCTCACCTGTATTAAGTGACCACCAACGATGGTAAATATTAAATAAACAAATCTTCAAGAAGTAAAATGTCAATTAGGTAAACAATTAGCTTAATCAAGAAACGGACTTCAAACTGTTATTTGAAGGTTAATCTCACCTGTATTAAGTGACCACCAACGATGGTAAATATTAAATAAACAAATCTTCAAGAAGAAAAATGTCAATTAGGTAAACAATTAGCTTAATTAAGAAACGGACTTCAAACTGTTATTTAAAGGTTAATCTCACCTGTATTAAGTGACCACCAACGATGGTAAATATTAAATAAACAAATCTTCAAGAAGTAAAATGTCAATTAAATAAGCGATTAGCTTAATTAAGAAACGGACTTCAAACTGTTATTTGAAGGTTAATCTCACCTGTATTAAGTGACCACCAACGATGGTAAATATTAAATAAGCAAATCTTCAAGAAGTAAAATGTCAATTAAGTAAGCGATTAGCTCAATTAAGAAACGGACTTTAAACTGTTATTTAAAGGGTAATCTCACCTGTATTAAGTGACCACCAACGATGGTAAATATTAAATAAACAAATCTTCAAGAAGTAAATGTCAATTAGGTAAGCGATTAGCTTAATTAAGAAACGGACTTCAAACTGTTATTTGAAGGTTAATCTCACCTGTATTAAGTGACCACCAACGATGGTAAAGATTAAATAAATAAATCTTCAAGAAGTAAAATGTCAATTAGGTAAGCGGACTAGCTTAATTAAGAAACGGACTTCAAACTGTTATTTAAAGGTTAATATCACCTGTATTAAGTGACCACCTGCGATGCAGAAGAATGCTACTTTGTTACTGTTGATGGATGCTCATCTCTGTAGAGGGTTACAGTAAGTATAAAGATCATGCAAATATATAGTGCTCTTACAAACTTCAAATGGTGGCATCCAATCAACTTAATCTTAACTAATTCTGAAAATCTAACTTCTATAGGATGGACACTTCTGCTACGTCAAACTGGGAATCCGTTTGACTTTTACTTGCCTTTGGCTAGCCACAAAGCTGGCTTCGGTGATCCTTTGTCTGACTTTTGGCTTGGACTAGATACAATGCACACTGTCACTCGCGATGGAGGCTACACAGTACGCTTTGATCTCTGGTGCAATGGACAACACAAGTATGCTGAATATGAGAACTTCATCGTGGGAAGCGAGGCAAGTGGCTATGAGCTGTCATTTGGCTCCTACGAAGGTGGGTCACATTTCACAACCATAGAATAGTATACCCTTTATGTATTTTCATTGCGACATTACAGTTTTTCGAAATTTCAATACTCATTACTGAATTTAGTTGCACTTAATATAACGTACTGATAAAACAACATAGTTCGCATAGATGCAAAGAATATACAATGATTCTACATACTCATAAGGTATAACTATTGATTTCTTGTAATGAATGCACTTTCTATTTCTCAAAAGTTTATATTATTCATGGCATGCAACATCCTTCACGACATCTGGTCTCAGTTACATGTGATTTTTAGTACAAAAAGGATAACCAAGTGTCAAAAACTCCAACTGCATGTTTATTTGATAAAGGAAACATGGTAAAAAAATTTGAAGGATAACAAATGAATTTAGTATTCAATGTCGAATAGTTTCTTTTCAGCAACTATAAAGCAGTTAGCTGTTAAATGAAACAAGGATGGGAAAGGCAGCCTGTTGGCTGCATTCATAAAATCATGTCAACGATATTTTATTTGCCAACCTTGTTGTATTATGATCCGTTGTGATCAAAATGTGTATGTGTATGCGATCTGGGTAGATCTAGATGTGTTCTATGTGGAACGAGAGTAATCGTACGGAGAGCAAGCCAACAGTGTCTTCGGTCGTGAGACGTCATTCAGGAATGAATATAATTCTAGATCACATTAATTTACAGATGAATATGAAACGAGGCTATACATTGAACAGAGGTTGACTTAAAGAGGTTGAGTAAGCGAAGCTAGTTCACCACAAACCTTGCTTTTACTTAATAAAGGTACTATTTAATGAACTGATATATCTCTAGACAGAGATATTGGTCATCAGATTCATGGGATCATCTATAAAGCACGGTGCATAATCATTATTTTACTTTAGGCGTAAACTACTATTGGCATGACTTCCAGGATTCAATGCTGTGTTATTTTATAATATCCTTATAAGTCTTGTAACTGTTCATCATTAACTAATTCTAATAAATATTTTTTCGACGCAACCCGGCAAAGAAAATTTCAAAAATCTTTCTATGCGAAGTCGCCTTTAGTCGCCAAAATTGCTGAGTAATCTGCTACTGACCCTATCATCATTGTAATTTATTTCCACACTTGATAGCATTGCAGTCAAAAATTGAAACACTTTCTATTTTAATTAGCCTAAATTACCCTATTTCCTTATAATGAAAGGCAAGTCTATCAATGAGATATTTTGGTAGTAGAGCCTCTTGCGGTGGAAACTTTGGGAGCCTGTGGAGACGGCGGAAGAAAGCTCGAAAATAGGATCGGACGAGAATTAATCAAGGCAACGGTCATACCAAAAGCCTGTTGCTATCTTGAGCAGAGGATAGCAATTGTAATCGATGGCAGCAACGTTTCATTTATCCTAGGTTCAATTCAACATCCTGTTGGTATATATAGACGAGATTTTCAACTTAATTAGTTAGGGAAATTTGACATTATTTTAATTGTGGTTAGTACCAAGTATATTGTATGTTGAATGAATTAGGTACATATTATTGTAAGTATGTATACATTTATTTTACGTAGTTTTTTATTGTAGGGAAATTATTTTATTTTTTTTAGACATTCTTACCATTATGTTAAACAAATAAAGTCAATGAAATGTCTTTCGAGCAGTATCATTATCATATCAAACACATCAGAAGTCTTCTAAACGTTCAAGGTAGCATAAACATCCCTCAAAGCTTGACGAAGGTTGCATAAAAATAATTTAAAATTATGGTCATTACTACTTTCTACCTTTGCTTTACAGTTTAAAGCATGAAGCTGTTCGTTCCACGTTTCACTAGTTATTCATTTAAGCCGGTTGTGAACTGCTTTAGTAATTCTTCAGTTAGTTTTGAGTTATAAAAATGGGCTGTAAACAGCCCTAAATGTAAACAGATCAGCTTTAAAACTCATTTATTTTGCTATTCGTGATACTTTCGCTTCAATGATATAGTTGTAGGTTTTCTATGGCTAAACTGATGTCGACTTTCGTAGGGAATGCTGGCAATGATTTTGGATATAATCATGGAGCAAGGTTCACAGCAAAGGATGCTGACTTTGACGAGAGAAATGATGCCAATTGTGCTGACAGTAGTAAAGGTGGCTGGTGGTTTACATGGTGTGGTCAAGTTCGCCTAAATGTAAATCCTTCTAGTTCAACCGGATGCTACAACGTGGGACCAGTGTGGAAAGCGTTCTGTGGTAATTGTGCTTTAACGAAAGCGGAGATGAAGATCCGAAAGCCACATCACAACTGAAATCCTCACAAAGGCAAAGATGCACGCCCGGATTGAATGCTGGAAGATGTTATGGGTTTATGCAACGATGAAGTAGTACCATGCAATAGAACTTGCACTTAATCAAGTGGTATCTTTTATTTGCAAATACCTCTACACTTGATGGAGACTTCGTAGCTGAAGTCGCAGGACTTAACAATCCACTTAACACATTGAGTAAAGAAGAAGACATCACTCATAGTATTGATGGTCATTTAACAAGGCCTACTTAGAGCTTATACTTCGGCTCAAACATGACAATTGTATTTCTGCATATACAAGGCTGTAACTGTACTATAAATTATCTTAAGATGTAATACTTTATCTGAAAGCTCTGCATCATCATAAACCACGATCTTTCTCTTTATCTCTCGTTCTCCTCCAAGATGACTAACGCTTTCCAGAAGCAATCAGACTTTATGATTCCATTGTTGTTCTTTCTATTTGAAATTTAGAACAATCAACATTTGGATGTCATACTACCCTTTCTATTGAAATATAGCGGAAACTTTCCCTAGAGTTTAAACATGACTCAAATGACTCAAAAGCGAATTACACCCACCACAATAAGGACCAGAAAGAAGGATAATAATATCGTTAAATGCATAAATTGTTGCGAAACGCGTCAACAAAGACGCGACAATCTCGCCCAGGAATTACGATCTTTCGTCAATTTCACCGACGACACAGCATCATGATGAAATCAAATCCTAATGCTGTATACTGTGATTGCACTACAGATTTGAGTTGGGTGACTCCAAAGGCCTGATAAAAACGCTACGTAGAATTACATTAAGGCTTCAACAGTTACATGTAAGTCTCGTTTAACTTACAAATTGTAAACCGTCAATGGTCTTTCACCAGCAGAGTGACAACATTTCATATTGTGTCGTTTTAAATACACAGTTTCATGATCAACAATTAAAACAACTATGTGAGGAATTATTGATATCTAATGCTTCAAAGTGAAGTAAGACCAGTTGACAGTATAGATATCATATAAAAATCCATTCAACCCAATGTTGTCTTAAGCCGCGTTTATGTCAGACGACAAACCGACAACGACTTTCGACTTTCAACTTTCCGGAAACGACTCATTAGCACCACCATTCAGGCGTGCAAAACAGCCCGTTTATGTCCAACGACATCATCCTGCGACACAGTGATGTTTACGTCACCATCAGCCAATAAGAGCAGAGATCTATTTCTAGTTTTGTAACAGCTCACTCGTTTTGCTTTTGATTTCCTGAAATTGGTCGGGCAGACTGTGAATCCAGATGTGTTCACGGATTCTGAGTTCCTCAATAAATACACATTTGCCTATCCGCGCCAAGGAAACAGCTCTGGTTTGCTGAATGGAGACGGACGAAATTTTCAACTATCTGTGCGAGAGCGCTTTAAAATGTTCCCGCTTTTTCGACCTTTACCGCCCTCTTTTTTGCATGGACGTGGTCACGTGGAGCCCATTTCCATTTCCCGCCTATATTTCACCCCTAGTTGTCGTAAGGTGTCGGCTGAAACCCGACAGTGCTGGGTTGCCTTCAACCATGTCGTAGACCGTCACGACATTGTCGCCACGACACTTCAACCTCCCGACAAAGGCGATTATGTCAGACGACAATTGACGTGACGTTGACGTTGACGCGAACGACGGTTTCGACACCGACAAATCGTCTGACATAAACGCGGCTTTAGTTGACACGGAATGATGCAAACGGTCCTGGCCGATGAACAGTTGCAGCCGTCTGAAAATCCATATGTGCCAATCATCCCCGCATCAGGGGAAGAATGCCAGGTGACCAACGGTCACTCTTAAGGGGGTCCAGCATCAGCAATGAGTCCCAATACACTGTGAGATTAAATGTTGGGTCCTAGCAAACTGTGGGCTGTAACTATGGATTACAGAGTTGTCCATAAGCGCCTGTCCAACAATGCGTGTTTGTACATTCATGAGCTGGGTGTGGGGGAGGTCCCCCATTCGCACAGGCAAGCGCGCCATCAGCCTTTGTGCCAATTATGTGCTTGTATCACCACTTGAAACTGCGGTTCTTGTGTTAGGCCGTGGGCCGCATAGCGATATTGTTACGTTTCGCTATACACCTCCGCGGAATAGAATTTTTCGGTCCAAATGGCTTTGCTTAGGTGCAAGTACTCTCCAAAAAAGTTCCCCTCAAAACTGTTTGGCAGTTAGTGAGAAAAAGGGTGTGTAAAAATGATGACGTCATCATCCTTTAATCTTACTTAAACAATTCAGTATTTGTGATTTTAGAGAAAAACAGGTCTAATCAGGTGTCTTTGGATGTATGTAGTGCAATGCCTCGCAATTATCACGAAATCAACTCATAAAGTGTGTGAACGGAAGGATTATGTGTGGGATTGTCGTTGATGAGACAGATATGTCTTGTGTGTGTATTAGGATATCTCCTAAATTTCGATTTTTGTTGTAAACTAATAGGGGATTTGTCCCCTGACGTTGAATGTGCAACGAAAAGTGTGGTCGGATGCTCTTCTTGAGGACTTTGTTGAATGGTTCCCCAATCCGATAATGGTAGGGGGTTGTGGGGGGTAACTTTGCCCCCCTGGAGTTTGCTCTTAAATTCGTTGCTGGGGCTTGGCCCAGAAATTGGTATTTGTCTCTCATAATAGAGAGGACTCGTCGTGTGGGGCAGCGTTTCGCGGTAAATATCAGGTACAACATATAGATTCGCAGTAGGAAGATATTTCTCTGTCCGAGCTGTTTCTCATAAAGCGGACAGTTTGTGCTTCCACAATACCCCACTTCGTGTGATAGGGGTGATATGAGTGGAATGTTCACCCTGTTCCTCCGGTGGCGGGGAGCACTCTCCAAGATATTGGACCACGTGCTCCATTTGAACTTCTTGCCACTATTCAGCGCGGAGATGGCCCTGCATGGAAAACTGAGCCAAGTGAAGTCACCATTTCACAAGGCTTAGGGGCTACTATTCAACAGCAGTTTTCCCAACACGAAAAACGGGTTCTGCAGACAGCTCAGTTCAACCTGATTCGCACGGCAGCTAACTGCATACAAGAGAGGCTGACGGGTCTCATCGATAATCTCAAGACGTTGATGGACCCTTTTGACAATAGAGTCAAATTTGACACCTATATCCAGGATATTTACGATTAATTACAATCGTATCCTGATACAGCCACTCACAAAAACCTGCAAGATAGTCCACATCAAGCCGAATCAGACCCTGCGAGCACAGCCAGTCTCCGTATTGGTTCGCGGCCATACAAAGAAGCAACCAAGAGCAGCGGACGCCAATGACGAAAATACCGAGCGACAACCATCCGAAGCAAGATCCGAAGCCGACCGAAGCTTAAGGGCCGAGCGCCGCAACCCTTCGGACAGAGACGGTCACCATGGCAACGGACGCCGCAATCAACCTGGTCGCAGGGACCAGCACAATTCCCATTCCAATGAGGATGCACACGATCGCCGGCACGAGCCATACCAGCGACGTCCCGGTGGATCACGTGCTCTGGGAAACCGAAACAGAAGACGCCAGGGCGACAACGACCGCGGCGTCACTACCGCCCCTTCATCGCCCCACGCATGAATCGAGGCCAGCAAAGATGACGTCAACGTCTAGAGAAAACGCCGAGCGCCATCTCCAACGTCTCGCCACAAGCACCACATAAGGGCGGTAGAAACGAAACATGCTCCCTAACTGGATTCATTTACAAAATGGATAATACCATAAGTAACAAGACTGTTGTTAAATGGTTGATGCAAAATTTACCACAACCGATGCATACCGATTTGTAAGCTATATTTTTTGTTTGTTGAATGATCGAAATTATATACACAACCCTATCACAGATGATAGACTGTTGGATGTGTTGTACGAAACATCTATTCTATAACCAAATGTCGTGAACCTATCAACGGTTCAGCTCTCTGAGGAGCAATTAACATTGCTATCCTGGGGTTCAATATTTTTTCCCCTATAAGGGAAACAGACAATTGGATAAAACGCGGATTAGGGATGATGTCGAACGATTTATTTCACGTGTACACAGGGTATACAAATCATGGGCATATCCAAGAAGACAGTTTCCATGGAAACTTATGAAACACAAGTTCTCTCAGTTCCTTCTACCCACTCTATCGTCGGGTAACTCGAAACTAGACAGGGTCCTGTTGAACTTCCGCCAATCCACAGACGATTGGCTGGACAGATACAAACCCCAGCCTATGGGCAATTGCAATCCAGCAACATTACAACAGCTGCTTGAGTCACAGAAGGGGAGCGAACTCATCTACAAAAATGCGGACAAGGGCGGCGCTCTCGTCATCATGAACAAGGAACAACATCTGGCCAAAGTCCATAACCATTGATAGGACACGAACACTTATCATCCCCTGGGTAACAAAGACCCAACGGCTAGACTAACGAAAGGCATTGCCAACTTCGTTGACCGTACAGTGTATTTACAAACAAGGTCACATTGAACTTACAACTAAAACATTACTGGAACCGAGCTGGAAACCACGAACACCAATATTCTACATTTTACCAAAAGTCCACAAACCGGATATCCCTGGACGACCAATTGTCTCAGCATTTAATTCTCACACTGAAACTCTTTCCACGTTTATTGATTTGGCGCTAAACCCTCTACGATACTTGATTAAATCACACGTCAAAGATTCAGGCCACTTCAAACAACTCATTAAAGATCAGATCATCTCCAAAGATGCTTTACTCGTCACACTTGATGTGAGTACACAACTACAGAGCACTCTCTCGGACTCGCGGCTATCCGTCAATTTGTCACCGAGAAACACCAACATTACAACGGTCCCCCTCTCCAGATTCTCATCGATTGCATTGGAATGATATTGCGCACGAACTATTTCTCGTTCGGCGCCGAATACTTCTTACAAATATCAGGAACAGCAATAGGCACGAGATTTGCCCCCAGTTATGCAGACATTTATATGTCTGTCATCGAGGAACAGATCCTCAACAACACGGATACGAGGCCATCACTATGGCTACGTTACCTTGACGACATATTCATGATCTGGCCTCACGGCTGGAACGAGCTTAACACCTTCCTTGCCATGGACAACAATATCCACCAGCGGATAAAATTCACGTATACTGCCTCAAAGACATATGTCGCTTTCTTGGATCTTAATGTCTATATAGATCAGGGTACATTGGCCACTGATCAGCATGTCAAGCCAACTGACACACACGATCTTACCGTTCCATTCATATCACCCCTCTCACATCAAGTGGGGTATTGTGAAAGCACAAACTGTCCGCTGTATGAGAAACATTTCGGACAGAAATATCTTCCTACTGCGACTCTATATGTTGTACCTGATACATTTACCGCGAAACGCTACCCCACACGACTAGTCCTCTCTAATATGAGAGACAAATACCAATTTCTAGGCCAAGCCCCAGCAACGAGTTTAAGAGCAAAATCCAGGGGGCCAACGTTACCCCTAACAACCCCCTACCATCATCGGATTGGGGAACTACTCAACAAAGTCCTCAAGGAGAGCATCCGACCACACTTTTCCTTGCACATTCAACGTCAGGTGACAAATCCCCTATTAGTTTACAACAAAAATCGAAATTTAGGAGATATCCTAATACACACACAAGACATATCTGTCTCATCAACGACAATCCCACACACAAGAACCGCAGTTTCAAGCGGTGATACAAGCACATAATTGGCACAAAGGCCGATGGCGTGCTTGCCTGTGCGAATGGGGGGACCTCCCCCACACCCAACACATGAATGTACAAACACGCATTGTTGGACATGCGCTTATGGACAACTCTGTAATCCATCGTTACAGCCCACAGTTTGCTAGGACCCAGCATTTAATTCCAAAGTGTATTGGGACTCATTGCTGATGCTGGACCCACTTAGGAGTGACCGTTGGTCACCCGACATTCTTCCCCTGATGCGGGGATGATTGGCACATATGGAAAATATTTAGTTTAACAAGTAGCGTAGTAATACAGACATATCAAGATGCTCCTGACATTACGTCAGCTTTGTTAATAAAACAGACATCTTTGTTATCCCTAACAGCTTGAGGTGTTGGATCTTTCTAACTGTTACTTTCTTTTGACATAATTATGTCAAGTATAATCTTCCTTGGAAAGCTGTTGCTATACAAATATTTCTGGAAATAACTGCTGTGCAATATTACATTTATTACACCATACTCTTTTCTTGCAACGTCTTCACAACTATAGCCAGCTGCATCCAACACTATATTACTTCGTACATAGAAGTGTTGCGCTATAGACAGCGCTGACTACATGTAGCAAGGGAAGAAGTCATTCATGCCATTCGTCGGGCCGAAAGATCATGCATCTTGCATTATTCAAACCATTCCAATATCAGAGACTGAAACCAGCTGCGGATTGCAGGATATTTCTTGCTGAGAACGATACTACAAGTGGTATTCTTCTGTATATGATACATTTAAGACAACCAAAATATTAACAATGTCATTGCGATGGTGACGATAGGGATTGCTAATATCATAAACCGATCAAATAATGCAGTATTTCTGCAGGACGAGATCTTCACAAGTATTCTGATATTCATACGTAGAAAGACAGGGATGGAAGCTTTCGCATTCCGTATATGTATTTCAGAGACATGTCGAGGGTCTCACGACAGGGAAAGATAGCAGATCTACAAGGAGTAAATATGGACGTTGATGCTAGAGCTCTTTGTCGGGAGACAAAGTGTAGAAAACACGACAGAGGGAGCTGTTGACACGACGAAGGACATATGGGATAGAAGATGATTGAAAGATTACACTGCTACATAATTATTTCTTGCAATCACGCGCAACGCATGACGTCATCGAATTCACACTGGCCTTGCGTCAGCCATTGGCAGTTGGAAATGGTGAAGCTAAATCTATAATACTAGTTTGAGAAAACTGTGCATTAGTGGTTTGTGGTGTGGATTTCTAAATAGAACCAATCTAATACCTTCCTTCTTAAACTGGATGTTACTAATGCGACTAAGTGCAACTAATAGTTCCAGACAAGGAAGCCAGCTCTCTTAATGAGTGTCGTAGAACTAGCAAAAAGTTTCCCCAGGTACCTGCACGTTCCATCCAAAATAAGGCCTCTGTCTCCATGTGTGTCGTATGGAGGCTAACAAAACAGTAAACTGGGATTCTTGGTAAAACAGCAGAAAAGCTCTCCGTCTCCAATACGATAGTTGACCTTCCTGGGGCCGACATAACCATCAGCACCACCATGACAATATGCTTGGCAAAGAGAAAACTGCAGTTAATATTGGATAGCCTGCTCTAATTCAGATTGCCAGCAGGAGAGTTTCGTGGACGAATTGTTGATCCTTGTTGTATGGAACGCCGTAGCTGCCTTTGGTGATCGGTTTGTCATTATGCTGTGGCTTTGTCGTGATGTGGATGTGGCTTTGTCGTGAGGTGCTGTGCTTGCGTCCTTACATGCTGTGGCTTGGTCATTATGTGCTGTGGCTTGGTCGTGATGTGCTGTGCCCTCGTCATTATGTGCTGTGCCCTCGTCATTATATGGATGCGGATTGGTCATTATGTGCATGTGGCTTGGTCATTATGTGCATGCGGCTTG